>OMLF01056351.1:0-27948 GCA_900302615.1 Holocentrus rufus | reverse complement strand
AAACACTGAAATGTAGTAAATTATTTTAACCACAGTATATATACTGTGGTTAAAATAATTTACTACATTTCAGTGTTTGTCTGGCAGAAATGCAATTTATGGGCAGGCAATAGGACATCCTGTGACCCAGAATGAGCTTTAATCAATAAGGCTGCTGAAATTGTAGTGGAAACTTAACGATGTGTTTTGAGATTTAAAAAATGATCTAAGGGCCACAGGGGCCGGAGGCAGCCTGCAGGCCACCAGATACCATCGCTGGTTTACATATCAGTTATTCTAGTCAAATCAGAGGAAGCCTGTTGTGCTGCCATTTGCTCTAAATGCACATTTAAATTAAAAGCGTTCACTCATCCAGCTCAATTAAATTTTATTTTAATTTCATTACATGATCCAGGAGGATGCAAACCTGCTTCAAAAGACAGCAGGAACAGACATAAAGCAGTAGAAAAATGAAATCGCTCATAAGCTTTGATTATAAAATTAATTGATATACAGGCACTAAATGTACATCTTATTTGTTCACAAACTGAATCAAACAGACATCTGTTGCAAGTTACATGAAAAATTAATAGGATTAATATAGGACAACATTTGGAATTTTCACTTAAATTTTTCACTTCACATTTGCAGTCTCCTCTTCCAGTGATATAAAAACCACATGGTGTAAAAGTGGAAGTCAGTTACAATCCTGCATGCCGAGGCTTGTCCAAACTTAGTTTCACTTTTAGCATCATGCCCAACAAAGCCAACAAAGGCACATGAAGGGATCTTTCTATTAAAATTATGTATTTCAGTTACACAATATTAACATCTTTGACTATAAAGGTAATAATCACACTGATACATAGTGATGCACATAGACTCTCTATACAAACAAATCAATAATGAAATCAGTACTTAAGTTATTTTGTCTAAAAGATAAATTAGGCCAATTCAGGACTGATTAATCTTAACCGGCTACAGTAAAGCTGTACTTTGTAGATTTTTAATGCATGTAAAAAGGCACAGCATACTACGTGTGATAGAAATAACTTGAATCATGAAACTTTATCGCTGCATCTCTGATTAGAGGACAGCAGGGCTGACAGCTTGCACAGTAAATTCAAGAAAAAGCCTCTTCAATGCTGTTTTTAAACCAATTTAACCAAATGAAACACCTTGTTTTAGATGATTATTTGCCGTCTCTTCTAATTTTATTCAAATTCTCAGTGGTTCAGCCTCGCTTAAGGAAAGCTAATCAAACGGATGACTGTAGATTTCGAAAGAAACTGCGACTAGATCTGCTGGCTCTGTTCACTTTTGTGTTGCAAGTTAAATACTCACACCAAGCTTAAGATTGTCAAACACCCTCAGAAGGATGGAATACAGTGCTGGGAATGACAAGGATTAAAATATCAAGTGGGCATGACTGGCATTTTTCCACAAATGTTATTTAAAACTTGACTGAAGTGAGATTTGCCAGATTTGGATTCATCTCATAAGGCTTTGACTGATATTCTTTTGTCCGTGAACTTTGGCTAAATAAATGAGTTGAATCATAACATATCAAAACATCGACAGTAGTACACAAAAGTCTGAGAAATTATTGGATCATTAAACATCATAGCACTCAACAGGGCTCTTTAATTTTGAGTAAAATCCATTGCTTGGACGGTCTGAATTGAAATGAAACAACCCCAACTCTGACATTTAAGGACGGTTAGCAGTACAAGTACATTCTTGTTACTGATGGTAGCAAATAAGTGCAGTCATTTTACTGGTAGTAGCAGTTGGTAATCATTAAGTGCAATTGCTTGCAGGTAGATGGGGTGCACCCCCTGGTGGAAATTAAGGCATCACATCTTGGAGGCAGCCATGCTCACTGCTCCTGGACGGCTGTAAACGTGCACATTTGTGTTCTGAGGAGGAAGGGAGGAGGGAAACGTCAGCTATTTGAATGTGCCAAAGTAGCTGAATTCTAATATTCTAATATTCATGATTCATATGATCATGAAAAGACAAAATATAAATAAATAAATGTTATTTTAAATAGTAGATGCTTCACTTCAAAGTAATTTAGATGTGTATGCATGTATGTTTCTATAATAAATATCCTTAAAACAGAACTGGCTTGGGACTTCAAAATCAAGTTGAAAACTTGGTTGTGGTGCAAGTCAGAAGCAGGCAGGTAGTGCTGATAAAGAGGGTGTGGGGTTTACCTTCTGGGCCTCAGCATTGTACTTGTTGAGAAGGGCCTGGACCCGGTTTCCATAGTCAGGATGGACAGCCATCAGGTTCTGGACCTGGAGGAGGCATAAGACAACGAGACGTGATCAGTTCCCTTGACAACACTCACTGTTTTCCATGCTTTAACATATGACAACCTTTAACCTGTGACTCTTTTGATGTTTACCAGTCTGGGAAATGTTTTTTGTGGTAGTTCTGTATAATATTGTGGTGGTTAAACACATTAATCTGGATATGATTAAGATTTTGCTCTCTTGGTCTACACTACTGTCCCACTACTGGGTCAATATTTTTTATATTTACACAATCAATAATTTTGCAAGGGTAGATGTCTATTCCTTAAAGTGGTCTAACTCATTTGAAAACTACTTAAGCTTTCTGTCTTTTCTGCACACCGAGCCAAAAATACCAGAATTCAACATTTGTCATGTCACTGAGGGGAGACAGAAGGGGTGGACAGACTGCGAGGTTTGCACTGAGGGGACGCTGAAAGGTGATGGAGACTCACCATGCGTTTCTGGATGAAGAGCTGGGCTCCCTTCAGGGCCCCCGCCATGTTTTGACAAAGTCTCTGCCGTTCCTCTTCATTCAGCACCTCAGTGAAGAAGGTACGCACCTGAAATACACCACACAGAAAGTCAGTCACAGCAAGAATATAAACAATCTACACAGTTTAAGCATTAAGTAATCTATGAATTTATTTTATTGTCATACCATTGAATTTATTGCCTCATGCTTTTCAACAACCATATCACACCAGACAATATACTATGGTCATTTTGTGGCGGGGGGCAGTAAAAATCTTTAATTGCTACTTTTTTTCTTTTTTTAAAATCATATGTGTATCTCTTAGCAAATCCCTATTATGGCCATTAGAAATATTCCCTGTGTACTAGCATTGGCGTTCTTAGCATTCTTAGCACTCTTAGCATTCTTCTGGAAATCAGTTCTTCCTTTCCTAACCCTTAAGATTAACACCAAGTTTGGATCCAAACTGTCATGCTGTGTACACATACACACACAACGAAAAGTAATCACATCCCTCTAACTAAACAAACTGCAGCTGTGTGAATGAGTGTGTGTGTGTGTGTGTGTTTCAGAAACACAAAACAAACACACCCATTCATTAAGCACTCACTTGCCAACATGATTTGGGCACAGAAAACGGACTTGCACTGTGACATTATCTTTACCTGTGTGACATTATCTTCATCTGCGCTGTTATAACGGCCCACATCGGGAGAAACCCTGAACTTGGACTCCTTAAAGCGAGGCTGGACGTCTGGGGCACTGAAGCTGTTGGGATAATAGTTTGGCGCGCCACCTAGAGGCCAGAAAAAGAGACATGAACAGCATTTTAATGAGCAGAAGAAACCAGATTATGGCAAGTAACCAGGTTATGTCAGGAAATCTGATTACTCAAAAACCTCGGTTTACATGCACTAGGAATATTCGGGACCTAAGCATGTACAGTGTGTTTATTGTGTTCGTCGTGTCAGTTTCTTTATCCGCTCTTTTCCTACAAATGCGCACACATAAAAAGCTTTTTGGAAATCTGAGTAAGGGTTCACATCGCCCAGTAACTGGGTTTCTCCGGCAGAAATCTACCTGTGTTAATCTGGTTTATCTAAAAGGGTTATTTCGGGGTGTTGAAGTGGGGTTGCATGAGGTATTTTTCCATAGTCAGTGTATTTACAGTAGATGCCCACTGACGCACACCCAATTTGGAGAAACAGGTAGGAGTACCTGCACAGAAGCTAAGCAATGTACTGCTGTGGAGGGGGGCAGTAAGCAAAAAACATTTTATACACCTAAAAAAATCAATATCAGTGTTAGTGTATGCTCTATTAAGAATATTTTCACCACATTACATTGCCGTCAGACAGCCTTTTCCTTCGGCACTGTCTTTCTGTCTTTCTCCTGCAACGACAGAAAGCTTGTCCGGGCTCTCCTGCATGTTCAACTATAGAACTTGGTATTCCTACATGAGCCCCAGTGAGCATCTATCTTGAATACTTGTTAAGTTCTTTTGGTGGACGGACATAGTCACACACACACACTGATACAGACACATTCACACACACTTTTGAAGTGATTCTGGGGGTGCTGAGCCAAATTGACTGACCCTGGTTGTCGGACATGCACATCGGCCCATCACGCTGGTAGTTTGCCACACGGGCCCTGAATGGACAGTTCACAGGGATCTGCAGGTAGTTCGCTCCCAGACGGTGTCTGTGTGTGTCTGGGTAGGAGAAGAGACGACCCTAAAGAGAGACAGACAGAGTGAGTCACGGTTACAGGTCGCAGTGCTTTGTAAGAGTTTGTTCAGACCAAGCATGTTGCAACAGTTTCTTTAAACCCCTGTAGTTTGGTGAGAGCTAAATCGTGGGTGGTAACAAACAGTTACTTGCAAGCGAACCGTCAAGCTATTCATTGAAAATGAGAATAATTCCAAACCAACTGCAGGAAGCGCAAGGCTTTATATGTAAAAAGCCAATATTGACCTTTAATAGCCAGAAGTTATTTCATGCTTCGAAAGCTTGGCATAACAAAATTAACTGAGGTATGGTAAGGTATGTGTGAACACCAGAGGGAGGCAGTTAAAGCAAGGAGTGCAGAGAAGTCCATCATGCTTAGCTAAAGTAGTCTGATTTTTGGGGGGAATTCCAAATGTGGTGGTGAATTTCCAGAGCCTCAACTTTGTGATTATGTGATTCTCCATGTCTTTCAGTTCTAGTGCTAGCTCCAGTTTTGTAGTGATACAAAATATATTGAAACAACACTGGCATAAGGATGAGTAACACAGAAACAGCAGGAAACTGTTCTCTAAGTAAACAAGGTGACTGAGTTCAACATCTGGTCACTGAAAACAAAGAGATTTGTGGTAGGTGGTGTAGTGACATCGTTTGTGCTGTGCAAACATGCCACACGTGACAAGACCGTTTTCCATGGCGTTACCTGCAGCATCTTGTCCGGGCTCGGCTCAATGCCTGGTGGCATGTTGCTGGGGTCGAAGGCCAGCTGCTCCACCTCTGCAAAGTAGTTGACTGGGTTTCTGTTGAGAACCAACTTCCCCACTGGGATCAGTGGGAATTCTTTGTGCGACCAAACCTGGATATAGAGAAATCAACCACAAGAGACTCTGTTCATCTGCTGAATGCTGCAATCTGCAGCACAACGGACTATCTTTAAACCAATATTAAATCCAGGAAGTGTTTGCTCTGCATGCATTTCTCATAACTGCCTCATTTCACATTTACATATTATTATTTGGATGCCTGCTCAGTGCAAACACAGATTTACGCGATCTGCTACTGCAAAACTCCATTGTAGTATTTAGAGGTGCACTTGTTGCTCTTATTGATTATACAACTAAAAAAATTAGAGCAATTATTACAATCCAGTACAAAGTGGAACTGCCAAGAACAGTTGTTCCAAATGGAAAATTGTTAGCTGCATATTAAATTAATATTCTGTCATGAAACAGTGCAGAAAATCAGTTTCACATTAAAGAGATATGTTGGCAGTTTGAATTCTAGTGGGCATTATTTTTTTTAACCAAGTAACTGCATCATGGCAATGGAAAAATTTCCTTGCATTGGTAATTCGTTTAACAGAAAAAATGCTTGTTAATCCTGTTCATCATTCAAGCTGATGGGTGCCTCTACTTGCAAGTTTCAGTATTGATGACCGACACTAATTGGGAAAAATACTTGCTGTAAGAATATGCCTAAGAATAAAAAATCTGCTGCAGAGGAATGCAGTACCTTTGTAAGATCAAAGGGGTTGAATCGGAACTTCTCGGCCTGCTCAAAGGTCATGACCTGGATGTAGAAGGTCCAGGACGGGAAGTTGCCATCGGCGATGGCGTTGAAGAGATCTCCGATGGCATAGTCTGGGTTGGAGGACGCCAGGCGATCCGCCTCCTCCACTGTCAGATTCTTAATTCCTTGATCGGTCTGAGGAGAGAAAAAAAGACAATATTTTGAAATGTTCTTGTTGTTTAATGTGATTCAAGTTTTAACATCTACTTTTCCCTTTCACTTGAGGTGACATACATCATTCCAACTATGAGTCATGATAATTCTGCTAATTCTAACTGTATCAAAACCAGACCGATTTAGAGAAATGCTGAATCTGGGCTTGAGCTGACCTTGTAGTGGAACTTGCAGTAGACGGCTTGGTCCTCGGCATTGATCAGCTTGAAGGTGTGAGAGCCGTAGCCATTCATGTGACGGTGGCCATCAGGCAACCCTCTGTCGCTGAACAGGAAGGACACCTGGACAGGGAGACAGTATCATTGGACACAAGATGATGACGAGTATTCTTGCTTCTTGAAATATCCCTTCATGCCCACTGACTAATTAACTAAACACTTGACTGAACTGTGGTAGAGATGAGGCGGCAGCTCACCTGATGCAGACTCTCGGGCCTCAAGCTCCAGAAGTCCCACACCATGTCGGGGTCTTTCATGTGGGTTTGGGGGTTACGCTTCTGGGAGTGGATGAAGGAAGGGAACTGCATAGGATACAAGGCACAGGTCAGTGAATTATACTGTACAGTTGAGTTAGTTAAAAACAGCTCATCCCAGTGTTTCTGCTAATTTTCATGTGGCAGAAGCAGCTAGAGGTTCAATTTTGGTTCATCCCAGTTTGGGTTGTAGCAGGATGGTGCACTGCAACTGCTGTTTTTTGGTGATTTATCATGATTGATGTGACTACGACCGCAAAACAACACCACTTTTATTTGTCTGTTTGGGGGAAAAGAAAAAGCCTGCTCATTTTGTCCAGTAGTGTCATGGCTCACACACCAACTCACCAGCAGGGCATCCCTGATAAAGAAGATGGGGGTGTTGTTGCCCGTCAGGTCCCAGTTGCCCTCCTCAGTGTAAAACTTGACTGCGAAGCCTCGGGGGTCCCGCACTGTGTCTGCTGAGCCTGACTCCCCAGCTGGGATAAAATCCACAGGTTAATTCAAGAGATAACAGGCCAGAAAATGTGCGCTCATATCACAGGGGCCACATGCATAAACAATATGTGCGCGTGCATACGCCGTTTCCGGCACATAAACTGGTATTTATAAAAACAGAATGTGCCTCACACATTCTTTAGACCATGCACATGTGTGTTTTTATAAAGTGATCTGAAGGTGATGTGATGAGGTGGAAATGAAATAGAAGGTGAGAGACAAAATCTTCCAGTAAAACATTATTTGTTTAGGTTGATAATCAGCTGTATTGATTGTGTGATTATTTTATTTCTTTCCGTTTACACAGAGATTTATAAAATGCCAATCAAAGGCACATTTGTTAAGGTAAGGTAAATGACTTTAATTGTGATTTATTTTATTGTTCTTTTAATTTACATTTCAGTCAGAGTCAACATTTTATTTAGCTGTTAACATTCTTTTTATTTTATCCTCAGTTGTGACACACCGTGCAAAGTCGGTTTAGATATGAGCGCTGCACACTAATCATTGATTACATTCCTGAGATATCACTGCTGGCACAGGTTTACAGGTCCATTGATAAATTAATTGTATGGCCTGTGTAAAGAGCTGAAACAACACTTTTTTATTTCCCGTTTGTTTCATTCACAGGTGTAAACACTGGCGGAGCGGGCGGCAAACTGATATGAAAATGGGCGTGTCTTCATGGTTCTTATAAAAAAAGAACCATGAATATGCACAAATCTGAAGAAAAAGAATGCGTATGCATATTTCTGTGTTTGCACATACAAAGTTTTGGTCATAAATCTGCACAGAGTTTTATCCATGTTTCCGCTGATGTTCATTTTTTCCCACCAAAAAGTAAAATGTCTGCAAAATTTATTTGAAACACACTTACTGGAGACAGTTGTTAAAGCATCTTATTTTCTATCTGATTGTATTTTAGGGTGTCTGCAAGTTTCGGTAGCTAAAATAAATGTCAAAATAAACAACCTCAGTGCATTCCTAATGGGATACGAGCCTGCGTGACTCGGCTTTTTATTGTCTTGCAGAGAAGAAAAAAAGTGGCCTGCTCGCTACTGATAAGTGGCTAATGTGCCCATTTTTCCAAGGTACATTTTCAACATCCAAAGAGATTTTAAATGGTTTTGTAGGGAGCTGTGGCCTTGACAAGCAGGAAAAACGTTTTGACTGTCTTAATTAAAGACCGGCCTTTATTTGAATTATGACTTGTCTTATGCACTTATTGAGAACGGGTTACTGTTTGAGACTCTTATTATACATTTTTCATAGAGTTTGGCATGCTACAGTTGGAATTATTGAATATGTAAAACTCACTTCCAATACTAAACCTTCATGAAAATCAGGACTTGGATTTGGATGCACCATTGCCAGTGAACAGGTTGTTGACTTTGTTCACTCTGTCAAAACTGACAAATGATGCACAGTGGTATTGCCTATTGAACACGGAGCTAAACCCAGACTAAAGCTTCACTAACTACCAGGGTATGAGACAAATATATAACCTGTCTTAACTAAATCATCATCACAGCGAAATGAACTGAGATGATGTGACTCTAACAAACTTCTAACGTTCCTCCATGTCAAACACTATTTTTCTTCTTGTTAGAGCTGCACTGTGTAATCCTGATGTCAGTCATTAGCAGGAAACGCAGGAAGTGACAAATGAAAACTTACAGCTGTTGTAGGTAAGTAGGGTTTTATTATTGGCATTTTGGCTAAAGTCAGCCGATGCAGTCCTCATGGGTGAAGATAAACGAATCTGACCACTGAGGCAAATTCTGTCACTCAGTTAAGGATGACTGGACGCTCTGTGGCACCAAACTGCTAATCTTTCTTTCACAGCGTTCGTTTCTTGGCACCAACCACCACCAGAGTGGCTTATCCCTGAACTACAGATTAACTGCCTAAATCATCAATTGAATCAACAAACCAACACACAAATAAACAAGTTGTCTACAGGAATCCGAGGGAGATTTATTATATTATTATTATTATTATTATTATATTATATTTATAGTACTTACACAATTTAATGCAGAGAAACTTATTGACAAAAAGAAACCCATGGATAAAAGAAATTAGACAAAATGTCTATGCTGAACTTAAGACCATGAATTCCAATTAAATAATTTAAATTACTAATATTTATAAAACTGAATTTGACATTTTGAGACTTTTAATTGACTTGCAGACACCCTAGATAAGTATATAAATAAATAAAAACCATTGCCATAATAACTGCTTATGAGTGAGGTCTTACCCACAGTGGAGAAGCGGATGGCGATGGGTGTAGTTTTGCCGACGTGCTCAAACACCTTGGCCTTGGAGAAGCGAGTGATGTCATGAGTCACCTCAAAGTACCCAAAGGCCCCTGTGGAACAGGACGGAGACAGATCAGTTTACAGGCGAGTGGTTAGAGACAAAACACATAAGTTAGGACTGATGAATGAGTCCTACGAAAAGGAAAGAGCACAGTAGCCAAAATTGAGTTTAGAGCCACATTCTGCCTCTTTGTATACAGGAATTATTCAGAAACACATCTTTGGTAAGCCGACTGTGAGGATGTACTACTAACATCATTTCTTCATTATCAATTCAATCAGATTATCTGACTAATCTGTGACGTTCCAGGTACTGGAGAAAAAGTAGTATTGTTTTTTTCCACTAGGAAGATATGATATCCTCGTGTGATTAAGTCAGAGGGGATGGAATTAGACATCTGACACATTACACGTAGCTCCTGGTTTTAGATTTCAGGAGATTCTCAGACAACCCGGCCGGTTATCCAATATCAGTACTGGCACTTTTTAGCTGAGTCATGTTTGTGATTCAGCAGACCCCACGTGATTTTAAATTCAGATAAACAGGTTGAGGCTAGTCTACCAGGCCTAGTATGAGACTACACACCCTCTGTGGTTTTTACAGTAAGAGTTCATTCACCATATATCATAATAACCACGGTTGCCTCATACGACCCTCCTACTCAAGAACTTCATAGCAATGATTTCTATGATTACAAGTGTTAGCCATGGTTATTTACTTATATTATTAACACGACTGAGCGGTCACAAGTTCAATCCCTGCTACATCCAGTGTGTGTCAACTGACACCCATCTGGCCCATCGCTTAACAAAATCCTGAGCCCATCCTGTTCAGTCTTTGTAAGTCACTTTGAATTTGAGTGCAGCTCAATGTCTTACATATTTAACATTTCCCAGTGAAATTATATTATATTGACAATAGACTTGCCCTATGATTTTTTTTATTTTAATATGACACTTTCTAAGTAAATTTGTATTTTGAGGGTGATAAGTAAAACTTACACCAGTTACTTCTGCTTTAGTGGTTATATGAATTTAGGACCTGAAACCTTCAGTGAACTGATAATGATAACTTAAGCTTTTTCTGTGTTTTAATTTAGAGTGAGCTACAAGAAGCCATGGTGTGTTTCATCTGATCACATCTGATCATCTGTGCCGATCAGATTGCTTCATCTGCTGCAGTCAGAGACAGTTACACAACTCTCCAGACACATTTGTAAATAATGAAGCTACAACAGCACCATAGAGAACAAGTAACAGCACCCCATTGGCAACAAGAAGCAACAGGTTCATGAGGTCTAAATTTAAGAACTACAATATGCTGCACATACCATCTGTGTCTGATCAGCCTGTTGCAGGTACTTTTCCACATTCATGGTGGCTCAGACGCAGCTACAGATGAGAGTAAACACTGTCTGACTCTTACCTGCCCCTTTGGCATGCACCACCCTCTCTGGGATTCGCTCCCGATCAAAGTGAGCCATCTCGTCGGTGAAGACCACATCTTGGACCAGCAGGGGGCCTCTGGGTCCTGCCGTCTGCTCGTTGAGCTTGTCTCCGATGGGAACGCCGGCCCCTGTGGTCAGCACATCTGGCCTCTGGTGGAAAACAGCATTCTCGTAAACAAAACCACACATTCACGCCTTCTGGGAAAGTTAGGTCTAATGTGAAGAGACTCATCAGCGTGGGGATTTCACAACCTGAATTTTATATCATGTTGCTGACATATCATTCAGATTCTGACACACTGCACAGCTGGCCATGGTACTGTAAAGTCACAGGAAGTTTATCATACCAAACATACACCAAAACACTCTCTGGATTAGATCCTACACACCCACTACTGACCACAACGCCACTGCCTCAGTTGTTTTTTCCTTCCAATTATTATTATCATCATCTCACACTTGTTGCACTATCAACAGAGCTGCCAACTCTACCAACTCATTGAGGTTCCTGCCTGGTCTTTCTTGCTTTAAATAGTGTTGCTTGCACCATGTAGTCCAAACACAACGCAGGGCTATGTAACGGCAGCACAATAAGCCTGATGCAGGTTGCACTGTTCTTTTTCCCCAAACACTCAACACAGTGTTATCAGAAGTCTCTACAGTAAAATCTGTGTGACCTACGAGACCTAAGCTGCAAGAATTAGGCTAACCTTTATTTGACGGCAGTAAAGCTCAAACTACAAAGTGTCAAAAAATTATTTGTGATTTGTGAAGTCCTATCAAGCAATTCAGTGAATTTTTTTTAACATGCCATCATTATTGTAGTGGTTACAGAGATAGTCCTATAACCAGTGTCCCAGGTTCAATGTCCAATTCTTATAACTATGATATGCCAAAACAGTTTTTCCCTCTTTACTATTTACAAAGTGATGAGTAGTAACCTTTAAACAATGCACTTTGCTTGGCACCAGTGCTGCCAACAGTTTGAAGGCACTGAACACAAAACCTGACCTCAAACCTTCAGTTCTAAACAGTTTGGCCACACTAAAGCTCAAATAGATACAACAAAGCAATGATATAAACTCAAACTCATGACATACAGCAGTTGAATCAGACCCTCCACCTCATTTGTTTATTTCCCACAATAACTTTTGTTGGGAAGTGACCTGAGGGTTACACTGTTTGTATAGCACCCAAGGCACTGCATTAGACATTATAACCAAACGTGTAATGTACAAATATCAGCGCAGTTAGCATGTACTTTACTATTATTATGATGACCTTGTTTCCCCTGGTGGGTGTTCAGCTTATATAACCATGAGCAGACAAGGCTGAAGTTCAACGACACGCTGTGCCTCTGGACAATGGCCTATTTAAATAAAACTGTCTTTCCCCTTATTTTCCTAAACTTCCTCTAGACTTCAAAAAGTGGCGTTATATCCAGCGAGTCTGTCCCATTTTCTCCATGAATTGCAATTGAATGTGACTGAGGTGATACCGTTTCCCACTAAGTTGAGCATATTCAAGCTGTTCCCTTGTAACTGCATGTTTGTACTGTCTTAATAAAAAGTGCCCAGAAGAAGGGAGCAAACCCTTTTATTTTATTTCTTTGTCAAACGACAGAAAAGCAATAGGCTAATGCTAGCTGCACCTGTTTAGCTATGATCACCCAGTTAACTAGTGAGCCATTCCCACTACAAACCATTTCAAAAACCCACACGACATACAGTAACACTAACTGCATGGCCAGCATGAAGATAATTCTGTCAGCATGATTGCCAAAGTTTGGCTTCTTTGCAGGACGCTAGCTCACCCTGCAAGCTAGCATTAGTATTTTGCTGTAGTACAAGAGCGACCCTAAACGACCTCTCACCCATTTCCCAAGACAGAGCTGCGCCACCAAAACCCTTCATCATACGCGGCGTTTATACAGACCTGAGAGCTCCTGTTCTCCTTCCATAGCTTCATTTGATCGGTAGCTTTATCTCTGTTGTCAGCCATCTCGACAGGTACGTGCTGAGAGACGATTTAGATGGATGATGCAGGAGAAAACCCTTTATATTTG
This sequence comes from Holocentrus rufus, assembly GCA_900302615.1. Classification (NCBI taxonomy): domain Eukaryota; kingdom Metazoa; phylum Chordata; class Actinopteri; order Holocentriformes; family Holocentridae; genus Holocentrus; species Holocentrus rufus. The sequence continues at coordinate 14,917 of OMLF01056351.1, read as the reverse complement.
TGCAGTGTTTGAAAAAATCTTCCTGGACTTTGCACGATTTGGCTCCGCCCCTCCTGCGCCCTTCTCGTCTCATTGGCTGTGGAAAGCCAACTGACCTACTTTTGGAAAAGAGGAGAAAGGTCCAAACCAAAGATTATCTATTTTATACAGATGAATTATAAGTCTGTGGAACCGCAGGTTCCGGAAGTATTTTTCCATGTTTTTCCCCCCTGATTTGGATGTTTACTTCTATCGCTGCAGTATTCCTCAGCACAGAAAGACGGGCGTTTCATGGATAAATAAATATGCTACAGGGTTATGTAATGGCTATCGCTTCTAAATGTGTCAAGTTCATTTCTGAGGAATTATGTTTTTCTGTTAGGGTTGTCATGTGGCACTAAATACCACAGTACCCACGAGCCTCATCAACCATTAGTATGGTGAATGTGTCAGTGAAAACAATGAAATCTATTCAGTTATATTCAGTATTATATACTGTATTCACCAACAAGGAACAAAACACTGCACCAGCCAACCCAAAGTTCACCAGCGCAGGCAACTGAAGTTGAAGCTCAGTGATCGGATGTTTCTTGAAGCAATGCGTTGTTGGACTAGTATATATACATACATACATTATATATATGATGTTTGCAGAAATCAGAAATAGGGGCAGAGTGAGTGGTCTTTCTTTTCCTCCTTTCAACTGCTCTAAGCAATGTTAGTCTGTCCAATAAGATAAACAAGGGTTCACATTATTGTTGCTGTTGGATTGTTTTTATTTCAAACAGCGTTCACACGATACACTTTATTCTTGAGGCACATTCACATCAAATGCTAAATAACTTCATGCATGATCAAATGTAGGCTACAACTCTGTTGATCAAATGCAAATGCTGACTGTAAATGAAAATATTGCTTCATTATTTGGCACAGTAGGAAATATTGTCTATCATATGACCACAGGTGTATTGATTTGAACTTGGATTTCAAAGTGAAGTGAAGAATGCAGTCATACATGACCGCAGCTGCAGTCATATATGACTGCAGCTTGGAAAAACAAAAACAAATATCTCAGCGATGCAAAAGGCTGATAATGTTTTCTGAGTTAGCAGACATTTCACATGATTGTTCACATTCAGGAGTTACAACAAAACAGCACAACTGCACAATGCCATGTTGTAGAGAACATCTCAGACACTGTGACATTCAGTTTTACCACAGCCTCATCACATTGTGAGGAAACTATTTCTTCCTCAGCTGTTTACAAAACAACTTAGTTATTCATTGTTAGCAGCATTCATGCTTCATTGCTGCAAACAGTAAGTGATTCCCATGGGTTTCAACAGGGAATACTACAATTGCTAACAAGCTGTTTGCAGATCGCTAAAAAGGACAAATGATAAAACTGCAGTGTCACAAGTGCCTGGTGAAGAAAAACAAGAGAATAATTCAAAATTTCAAGCTGTTTCCTTTAACCAAAAGGAACAGTGAACCCATTTAAAGGGGGTTAGTATAGTTTACATTACACATTAAATTCCCAGAAGTGTTATTACAATAAAATAATAATAATAATAATAATAATAATAATAATGATAATAATGATAATAATGTATAATTAGCAGTATTATTTGTGTTAAATACACTTAGATGGGCAGACCGTCTTTAAGTTTGGTGTTTATTAAAGTGTAATAGTGCAAAAACTGTTGATTTACACTCATCACGTGATACTAGAATGTGGAAAACAAAAGCTAAATAAAAAAATAATTTTGATATTAAAATTGATGATGACAAGAAGAAGAATGCTTGGATTGTATTACACTATTTACACTGATACTAACACTTACATTAGAAGTAGTTTTATGCTGCAACTTGTATTGCATTAATTATGGTAGAAATAGAACAATGCAACATGGTACTTATATGCCGATTACATCTGATTTGGCCACCCTGTAACAACTGCTACAAATTACAATTATTTCACCTGGATAAGAGTACCTGGATTTTTTTTTTCAAAAAGCACAATATATATTGAATATACCAAAACCCCTATTATTTGTCAGTCTCACTGTTAACAAATGACACAAGCAAATCCAATAGAGCTAACCTCAACTCGGTTCTAAAACTGCTAAGTAATCAATCTAATAGGTGCAATCAATGACTGATCTCAAAAGACAAATGAGTAGTTTCCTGAAATAGAAGCTATTTCACCCCTTCCGTCTTAGTCATTCTCTGGACAGCTAAATACAACCACAGTAGGCACCATGCAGGAGGGAGGGGGGATTGGGCTCCTCTATTCAACTCCCTTCAAAGTCCAAGCTGAAAAAAAACAACAACATCACATCCAAATATTCATGTCTCCTTTCCAGTTCTTGAAATGGGATTTAGCCCCATCCCAGTGAGGGGAGAATGGGCAAACCAAGGGGACAAGGTAAGGAGGTCGGGAGCTTTGTGGGACAGACCTGGGTCAGATTGCAGTTTGAAACAAATTCAGTTACTTTTAGCAGATTGATTGCTTTTGTTTGGCACAAACAAACCAAATGGACAACGACCTCCAAACCCTCACCCAGGGTGCACCTGAGACAAACTGAGGCCAAATGTGACAAGTAACTGAAAGGATTTCGGTGTATAATTGACCTAGGGTTGCAGCTGGTCCAGAGGCAAATACGAGCTTATTCAAATTCCCCTCTCTTTTTGGAAAGGTGAGGTGTCTACTCCAATTGTACCACCAGACAGACATACAGCACGCACACCCTTTATGTAAATTATCTTGCTTAAACAGACTAGAGCATGGCACTAAACAAGGGAGTGAGGGAAGTGAGGGGAACGTGAAGAAGAAAGTGTTTGGCTTGAGACCAAGCTCACAACAGGACAGGTAGGGGTGGTGAGTGTTAGAGGTAAGAGGACTAGATCCTGCGCAGGGGGTGCCACATGGACACAGGTTTCCTCAGAGTGGCCAGCATCTGGTTCCAGTGGGTGATTCCCATTCCGCTTGCTTCAGGGCCGATGATGACGTGGCCCACATTCTCGCCCCGCCCGTCGTCGGTGCCCTCGGCCACCGTCACTCTCAGGGAGAGCTCCTGCATGGGAAACATGATCTTACATAGCTGCTGTGTAAGAGTGACTAAGCATCAACAGTGCAGCTGGAGTTAAGCCAAACTTAGTGGAACTGAGACAGTTCCACTAAGTATGAACAATTATTATGTGTGGATGTAAAAAAAAAATAATAATAATTTTTCTTTTTAATTTCTTTTTTAAAACTTATTCTTTTATTTGGTTATTTCTCATAGCCCCCTTTATACCAAGGAAACTTATATCAACATAAACTGAGGGTCTTTTTATTGTAACTGCTTTCTTTGCTGCTGTTAACAATATTTGTTAAAGATGCAGCCTTTTCCAACCATGAATTACATCTGGTTCAATTGCCTTTTTAGTAATATTTTTATATTATTTCCATTGCTGTGGAAGTGCTAAAGATCACTTTTGAACTCCTTTTTAAAACAGCTATTCAAACTGGATGAGTGCACTCAGTACAGTGCAGATCTCCTCCAGGTGTGTGTGGGGACACAGTGAAGTAGATTGCTTTGTGCCACAACTTGTTGGAGAGAGTGTGAGAGGGGTTTTCCATCATGGCTTTGATCTTGTCCAGACTCGAGAAGATTAGGCAAATTATTCAGCTGACGTATGAAGCAGTGACAGCTGTTTTACACTTCATTTCTTACAGTTGTAAAACAACAGGCTATTGAACCTATTTTAACCCTCACTTGTTGACAGATTCCATCAACCTCTGACACTTTTTATAGTGTTGTTCTCCCATGTGCTGCTCTGTGTTCTGTTGACCTTCTTCATCAGCAGTGTGTTTTATAAACTCGACAGAAAATGCAATGCACATCCTATATTTTTTCACCCGTGATCGGAGTGAACACGGCAACAACAGAATTAAAAAATAGCCTGTTTGGCTGATAGCTCCAATACGGAGAGGGAGAGAGCAGTGATGGTTGAGTGAGCTAGACAATGAATGGAGTGAGGGAGTAGAAGTAGTGAGAACAAGTAGCAAGTTTTTTAAAGTTTTTGAGCCACTTCAACCACAAGCGGTTATTCCTCATACAGTCATAACTGTGCACAGAAAATTTTAGGCTGACAGGCCCAGTAGTTTGCAAGATTCGCCGCAGACAGAGACACACAGACACACGCAACCAAACGCGTAATTTCTTGGCAGAGATAAAAGTGTTTTATGATTTTTATATTACATTAAGAGGAGTTGCATCATTGAGCTGGCCCTAACTTCACTCACTAATTCATACATTTATCAGCTCCTTGATCTAGTTTTATCTTTATGATATATTCATAATGGCCTTTACATTTTTTAGATGTTTCCGCTGCTTCATAATGTAGGCATACTGAAATAATTATTTTTTTTAAAAAAACTTATTTTATGACATGTTTATACACAGCTTCCATATAGCTTACATATAGTTTACGTATAACACATATTTCAACATTAGTAATCCATATTTAAGTTATAAGCTGTCACTGCGACAAACATGTAACAACTTTAAGTTAATAGTTACAAAGATGCAATCCATACTGTCATTATTTTTAGTGCATTTACTGTTTTCCAATCTAATTTTGTGCCTCTATTTTATTAGATAAGCAAATTAGCAATGACCAAATATCTGAAGAATAAAATCAAGTCTAGTCTAGCGTTGTCTTGTTGGCAAACTGAACTGTTTTGTGCATCCATGCACTTTACATTATCAGCTACAGCGTCACCTGCAGGACGATGGACGGCACAGAGAAGATCATGGCTTCATTAAAGATGGGGTTCGTGTCGTCCCTTTTGGTGGAGGTCTTCTTCTTGCTGATCTTCCTGCCGTCTTGCAGGAGATACACTTTGACAAATGGATCTGATAACACAAATGGGAGAATGGTAATGGGATAATGTTACATCCATTTTTTAGGCCTAAAACCCAACACACAGACACACAGAGACACACACACACACACAGACACACACACCCATGTAATAAATTCCCCATTAAGCAGTAATCAGTTACAGGAGTCTAGCCTTGTACACTTAATTACCTCAGATGCTTAATGACAGTGTTTCAATCAGTGACCTTTATCAGGACAGTCTTGGTGTGGCACCCATGATCTGGATGTTTAGCGTAATGGACAAAGCAAATTAAGTTTAATCTGCATTTCTGCAACAAAGTCAGATTTCTGGTAATTAGCATCAGAGTCTGTTATCACTGTATCACTAATTATTTAGTTCAGTGGCAGGGCATTAAACAAAGGCATTTAGAGAGGGTTGTGGGTGGGGAGGGGGTCGGTGAAACTGAGAGGTTGTTTAATACAAACCTGATGCAACCATACACTATAGTTATAATAATAACAACTGCAATAATCTTTATTCATATAGCACCTTTCATACATAAAATACACTCAAATGCAGCTCAAAGTGCTTAACAGTACAAAAATGAGTAAAAGAAAATAAAGTATAAAAAAAGACAAATGAATTAAAACAATAACAAGCAAAGAAATAAAAGGCAGCTTAAAAGTGCTTTAACATGAGTCAGCAACACGTGCAGGCACACATGCAGACACACACGCACCTGCGCCCACACACACAGCAAACACAAAATTGCCTGACCTGCAGTGGTTTTGCCATTGGTCCACACCAGGTTCTTGGCCTTGGCCACGACAACTGTGAGGCGCTCTGCTGTTGGCAAGTAGCTGAGCGACAACAGAATCTCTCCTACTGCATCCACGGCCTGTACAGTCAAACCAAAGCATGCATTTAACACTACAGACATCTATCTTATATGCAACATGCCAATATAGATTATGCAATTCTTTCATTTATTGTCATTCCCTTCCCTTCCAATGCTTATTGCCTGTTCTTTTAACTCTTTACCCAGAGACGACAAATGAAAACTAACCCTTTTAGCTAATTCTGACACATTTTCTTGAATGTGTACTGTCCCTGTCAAATAAACAAATAAACTAAAGTAAACTGACACAACATGACCCGTGTCACTTGATGGATGCACTGGTACAAAGCACCTTATAGAAAAAGGATCACTTACATTTTAACCCCTTGAAGAAGAAGCCCTTTCTCTTTGATTTTGAGTATCCAATAAGAAGAGCTTACATTTTGCAAGTAACCCTCTCAGCCCTGATCCTTATTTATCAGAACATGGAGTGGAGTTGTGCTGAATATCCAGCAGGGGGTCTCAGACACCACCGAGCTCTCCTGACAGAGGGGCAGTCTGACACAGTTTAGTTTCTAAAGCACCAAGTACACTTTCTTTGATAGATAAGTAAATAAATAAATAAATAAATAAATCATGCACAGGAAAATACAGTAAAAATTTCTAACTGGTTAATGGAATTTGCCCTTAGTATATGTAATAACCATTATATCAACAGGAAGTACATCATATCATGTGTCCTAGTCAGTTCAAACCGTTGAAGTCTTCTATTTTCTTGCTGCATTATGAACAAACAGAAAGCCTGGTTTGTCCCTAAAACCACCTACCTGCTCAAAAGGACTGTAGTGATGGAGGAGTTACCTGAGGGTCTAGTCCTATTTAAAAGTGTACATCCGTCAGCATAATCTTATTCTTTGAAACTGCTCTTTGAACTTTCTTATGTTATGCTTTATACATGAAGCTGCCTGCCTCATAGCTGTATCTGGACTGGAGACACACGTCTAATCATCAACTAATTAAGCCATTGGTATTAATAAAACCCTACTGCATTACATCCAACTGTATAATATCATATTACATGGCTTAATTGAATGCTCAGTTCTGATTGGTTAGAGGTTAGAGGCTGACCGGCAGTCTTACAAATTTTGTTTACGTTGCTAAGGTTACAGTTCTATAGTGTAGCCCAAGGATCCTACCTACAGATCTGCTGAACTATGTTTTTGGTGGAAGCTTGTATGATAATTTATCTCATAAGAACATCATTATTAAATTTATGTCAAATTATTTTTGGTACGCAGAAATGTAGTGTTACAAAATAAACTGCAACAGGGTGAATCAAGACTCCGACACAAAGCAGAGTAATGGGCCAGAATAATTTTGTGATAGACCAGCCTATTCTGCTTTTCCTGCTGCACCGCCTTGTATCGTATTACATCACACATAGTGGACTGTATGGTATGGTATCATATTGTATTGCATCATATTTTATCATATCACATCATATTGAATCATATTGTGTTGTATCTAATCATACCACACTGCATTATATTTTGTTATATTGTTATGTATTGTATCATATCACATCACACTGTGTGTATCATACTGTATTGTATTGTATCCTATAGTATCATATCATGTCATACTGTATTGTAATGCAGCCTCTCATGTTGTGTTGTACCATGACTTATAGTTTGTGTTGTATCATATGGTATTGTATCATTTCATATTTCCAGGTATCGCACCATACCATATTGTAATATACCATACTGTTCCATACCAAATCATATTGTATTGGATTGGATTTCACTGTACTCTGTCATACCTCACTGCATTGTAACACACCTTATTGACATCCTGAAGGTAAAGCCAGGCGTTGAACGGTCTGATGGTCAGGTCCAGGTCCGACAGCTTGAGATCCGCGATCCCTGCGCTGATGTTCCTCTCATCAGCATCAATACCGAAGGCTGCAAATCTCAGGCTGTACTCCTCCAGAGCCATTAAGTCCAGAGGGATGGAGAAGTGCTCATCAAAAATCACGGTGAAAGCATTAGTCTGGACCTGTGAACAAGAGGAGGCTGGTGAACTGAAGGACATTAAACTCAATTAATGCCAATGGGTTTTCTGTGTTTAGACTAGTTTGTGTGTGGCTGTGGTTATCTGCAGACTGCGAAGGATTTCTGTGGAGCTTACATGGACCTCTGAATGGCATGTCACTGATGGAGACATGGATTGTTACCAGAGGCTGTTGACAAAACTTGATTGGCTAGGTAGCTTCATAAGAGTTTAGTGCAACCAAACACAGAGGAAAAATAAAGCCCTGGCAATACGGTACATCACACAGAGACGGTTGAATTTAACCTTAGTAACCAAGGCATAACATCTGTTAATCCCCCCATCCTCTCCTCGAGTCACTCCTCATCAGAGCCAGGCTGTGAGGCGGAATGGAATCAAAGGCTTTCTGTTTATTGGATGATAAATTGCCAAAAAACAAAACAAAACAAAACAAAAAATCGTGTCTTGCACAAGTGGGTGCATTCTTTCTTTTCCATCTGATCTTACTTTATGTTCATGTATGTTCAAACAACAAATCACCATTAGCATAGCACCCTGCCAGGTACAGATTTCAAATGAAGCAGGTTTTGTTCAAACTAAATGTCACAAAGCAAAAATTCTCAGCTCTTACTGCCAACAACAGCTTCATCTTGTAAGCAGAAGATATCTGCAATACTATCTTTTCTCTCCACAACATGCCGGTACACTGGGAGCAGAGTATGATCACTGCCTCATTCTGATGGGCTGTGTCATGATCTTTTAATGTAATGAAGCATGGACAGAGTGAGGTGTCTCACTTTTCCTTATCTCTAATATCCACTAAGACAGAGCCTCCAGACCCGGAGCCTGTCCTCACCCTGACCCAGATCACCAAGGACTGGGATGGGCTCAAGCTAACCATGGTATGTTTCTACAAACACTCACGCCACCGCTGCCTTTGTCTCTCTGCATTTGTGTTTATATTTGGCAAATACAAACACAACAGTGAAAATTGGCAGGGCATATAAGATGAATAGGGAAGCTTTACTATGACCTAAAAAAGGCATTCATTGAGCTGAATACAAGGAATAATAACAAACCAAAATGCTGGAAAAACAGGATCAGAAGTTCATCCTTCCACTATACCTTTAAACCAACAAAGAAGAATGTAGGTCAAATTAAGGCAAACATCTTACATCCATTACCTTTAAACGCAAAAAACATACCAGAAAACTTCAGAAGTCCGTTTTAATTAACAAGAGTGGCCAAACTGCTCCCAAAGGCTACAGAAAAGGAGCTCCATTATAGCAGCTACTACTCTGAGTTGTCTGTCATGTCGTATCTCCAGCCACTACAAGTTCCTACTGATAACGTTCTGGAAAAAAAAATCAGCAATGTCATCTGCTGGGCAGGAAACTAACTTTTTTTTTTTTTGGTCAAACAGCCACAGAGCCAAGAGGATTCAGAATTTCACCAGTCAATTTAAGTGCTTGGCAGGCAAAACTGTTTTTACAATGGAAAGGACCAGCTGAACACAGGTATTTTAAATCAAACTGAAGACTTTGCAGCTACAGCCAGAATGGTCTGCATTGACCTGGTGGCCAGTGCTGATTTCAGCTCCTGGCCATCACATGTTGAGGCATGTGGCAAAATCAGGATTTACAAAGCGGTCTGAAGTTACCAGGCAACTAGTAAATTGCAGATAACAGTGGATATATATATAAGAGTAAGAGTAAGAGTAGTCTTCCTTGATCCCCTGAAGGAGAAATTCAAAGCGACACAACAGCAGCAGTTACAAGAATTACAATCCAATGCCTTGCAGAATAAACAAATTATAAGCCAACAGAAATATACAGTATTATAATATGTACATGTGCATAATGTATATTAATATTCATATAATATATGTACCATGTATATGTATATTTTGCATGTAGTACCTGCGAACATGTGCATTTAATGTGCAAATGAATATATCTGATAATATCTTTTTCCCACATTGTTCTATTTCTATCTCAAGGTGTGAAATGTAATAAACATTTCCATTCAATATCTAAAAAGCACTGCAACTTAGTGTAAATTAATCAATGTTGTGCACGGAACTACTAATGGTACGTACAGTAAGGCTACTAACACAATAATAGCAACAATAACAGCATTGTATAATGCTATCAGTAATGATCACAGATAACCCACAGTGAAACAGCGGCTCTCTTTACATCAAAGGAGCATTCAGAGCCCAAGGCCTGTAAATCAGCCAGCAAGGCGGACCTTGGGATTGTGTCCTCTATGAAACAGCTGAAAAGCATCATAATCTCACATCGAACACCTACAGAATGCAGGAAAAGGCTAAGTCGCTCTGTAAATATGCACATATAGATGTAAGGCATCAGAAGCGGGGAGTTCCTCGCCCTGCCAGCACGGCCCAGAAGCCTCCGCTGCATCTTCAATAAGAGACTGCCTGTCTGCAAATTTAGTCTTATTGCTCGGAGGATAACAATGGCTACGTGTGAGGTGAAGACGAGGCAATGAAAGCTCAGGAGAGATCTGTGTGTGCTCATGTGTTTGTGGATATTATATATGTGCAGGCGAGGCAGAGCGAGCGAGCGAGAGAGAGAGAGAGAGAGAGAGAGAGGTGTTGGATGGGTGATGACAAGCAAAGCAAAAACAAGAACCAGTAACAACAAAGAAATGGAGAGGAAATGAGATGTAAGAAAAAATTATGGAGAGGAGAGGAGAAGAGGAGTGAAAGGGAGGAAAAAAGGAAGAAAGTGACAGATGGATGACAACAAGCAAAAACAAAAACAAGAAACAGTGACAAGAAAAAAATGGAGGGGAAACAAAAATAACACGGAGGAGAAAATGAGAGAGAGAGAGAGAGAGAGAGAGAGAGAGAGAGAGAGGGAATCCAGGCTTGACCATGGGGACAAGAGCTGCTGATGTAAGCATTTCCTCTGGTCCTCACCACTCCTCTACATTAAAAAGGGAACCACTCCAGCCGCTGCATCAGTGGCTGCTGCCATTATTACACCCAGGCTGAATGCATTAAAACAACAACAATAATAATAATATGCTCAAGTAAAGGGAGCCTCGACATGCCTGCGCGGCTTCCCTGAGAAGTCCGTGCTGCACAAAGCACATCGATGTGAGACGCGATGCCTCACAGCCAAGGCATTACGGTACATCCAGCATGAATTAGTGAAATTGCTGGCAAGGGCTATCGAGCAGCAGAAGGCGAGTGGCAGGTGTACCAGATGGACAAATATGATCTTGTTCTTTTCCTATCAGAGCGGTCAAGTCACATTAAATTCAATCTTCTCAGAAAGTGTTTTTCTGCAGCATGCAAAAAGAGAAACTCTTATCTTAAAAATGCACAGGATCATGCCGTGTATCAGTATCATAATGATGCAAATTGCAGTTTCACTCCACATTTCAAAGTGTGTGAATTGAAAGTGAGTCGTGTCTAATCCTGATGACTGTTAAGGATGTGAAATCAACCATTAGGAGTACGCTCAGCTCACAGGGGGCTTGCCGCTTTACAAATGAAGTGGGATTCTTCCGTCAGACAGGGAAGCTTTGGCTCGTCAAGCTGAAGGATAAAGCCTCTCACCCGCGGGACCTATTGCTCTGTCTGTCTTCAAATCAGACAGGGCTAACTTCTTCAACACAGCTCGAGCGATCCAAACACGCCCTGAGCAAGCGAGCTACAGATGCCACAGCCTTATTGTCTGCTTGAAATGTCAGCAGCAACTTTTATCTCCAATCCTTAACCTAAGCTGAGTGGTCATGGCTGAAGAGCCGAATATCTGGCTGGGAAGCTGCTCTTCTCATTTTTGCAGTGTGGTAGCCATGGATGTAACTTGTATCACTACTTATATCTTGAGCTATGTCCTAAATAGGGCCCGACAATTAATAAGAACATTATCGAAATGGCAAAATGGCAATGAGGGTCAAATGTGTGCTTGCAGACCACACATCATCATAATGTTAATAGTTTTTTCAGTGAAAAAAAAAATCTGTTTCATATCACAATTCCAATGTCAAAACATTTGCAATATTATTATTGTTTTGTTTTTTTTGTTGTTGCTTTTTTGCCAAATTGTCCAGTTTCAACTTTAAACTTACGTCCTAATTATCTTGTTGTCCTCACTTTGCAGTATTGGAGTATGTCCTTGTGAGGACATTTGGTCCTCATAAGCGAAGCGATATCAGAGTACACATGAACACGCACACACAGAGCCCTCACCCTCGTGACTCCAACATTGAGCTCCTCTGGCCCCAGGGAGACTCTGATGAAGCACCCAGGGAAGTCTCCCTCCTCCCTCTCCAGCAGGTCTTTGCCCTGGTGCAGGGTGATGTGGAGCAGGCCCGTCCCGTGGACACCCTGCCGGGATGGCTCAAACTCCAGGGTCACCTCCAGCTGGCCCACGGTGAAGTCGTGGCCAAAGTTGTTGGCGATGGAAGAGATGGAGCTGAGCGAGTCGGTGGAGATGGAGCGGTTGAGCTGGGCCATGCCGGCCGGGTCCAGCTCCCTGCTCATCAGCTCCAGGTGGCCCAGGTCCCTGAAGCCGTCCGGGGTGTCGCCCAGGGCCAGGCTGGGCTTGCGGCTCGAGGTGGTGGAGGTCCGCCGGTGGTTGTTGGCTGCCGCTCTCTTTGGTGAAAGGTTGGGAGAGGGAGTGAGAGAGGGGTAAGCTACTAGCCTGGGTAGTTTCTTATTGGCTTAGTTGAAATCTAAGTCCATCTCAACTGTTTGTCAATATGATCTGAGCTTTTCCAAGGTAAAACTACTGCTTTTAGCATGTAACCACAATTGGAAAGTTTCTTCTTTTTTTATGTCACTGTAACATAAGGAATATTTCATCATAATGGAACAAAGCAGAACCATAAAAAATGTGTTTTAGTGGCAAAAGCAACAAAGTTCTCAAATTTAGAGGAAAGCTGACCCTTTGAAGATATGTGGGTGACTGAGTGACTGTACCTTTTGCCTGACTTCCGAGAAGGAGTTTCCATATTTTTCTTGCAGATATCGATAGTCAAAGTTGGGAAAGGGAGACGGCGCAGGGAAGGTTCCGGATTTCCACAGCTTCCAGATGTTGAGCCCGGCCACGCCCAGCAGCACGAGGAAGCCCACCAGGTAGATCCCCACCTCCCAGCCTGGCGGGTTTCGCACCACTGAGGCCACACAGAGACACAAGACGACAATTTCTTAAACCTCTGTTCCACTAAATCGACTGAAAACTGTAATACACTGTGTGTGGATGGCAGCAGTGAAGAGGGAGGAACAGCTATCAAATGAGTCTGAATATGCAGAGTCAAACTAATACTATGAAATATGCAATAACGGTTGCCTACTTTTGATTATTGTATCAATTCAGCACCAAAAACAGTATCAGTTCCTCATACGTACTTAAATGTGGAGGTAATACCTTATATAACTGTATGTCCCATCCCTGCAATAAATCAGTTGAATTGCTTTTGAGTCCTGATATGTGCACTCAAGTCTTTAATTTAGGTTGTATTAAAATCACTTAAAAATACAGACTTTTTCATTCAGACTTTGTGTATCTCAAAAAACAAGCTTTGGTGTTTCCAACCCCTTTAAAGCTGTCCTAAACACTTTCAGATACTCGGAGCTAATCCAAAAATCTGCCCTTAATGTTGCCTGTATTTTCATTAGATAAAAGAGTTGAACTGGGGAAGGAGGTGCACAGACTGGGAGAAACACAGAGGAGAGGATGCAGGCGGGTTTCTGATTTAACACCAGCAGGGGGCCTGTTGTTCCAGAGGCAGGGATCTTAACAAGTGCACCATAACTGAGCTCAGTCTGCCATTATCTCCGCTAAAACCGCCTTGTCACTTATCAGGGTAGAAAACAGTGGGAGGACTTGGGAAACAACATTTTTTTTTTCATAAGTGAGTTGAATTAGTTTTGGCAAGCAATCGCTGGGCACTTCGGTATTGAATGTTCATCTCATATGTTTAAGTGGGGTTGTGTGTTGCTGCTGAGCTGTCTTTCTCCAGACGAGGACCTCTGTGGGAGGCCTTGAACTGACAGTTTTATCTCTGCTTCTTAAAGCAACAGATGAGCCAACTGTCGGGCAATTGGAGCTGTTTTGTAACACAGGTAGCCTTCAGCGGCTGACGTGGCCAGAAGCGATGTAAAGCTTCGGTATAAAGGTGAGAATGGCGTTTGCATTGTCCCGAGAACAGGAACAGACAGACACAAACACAAACACACAAATGAATAGAGATAAAGCCGCCTGTGGCTTCGCGTGCAAACCCACAGACAGCCTTATCTCTATGCTGTCTTTCTCTCTCACTCACACGCACACACACACACACACACACACACAAAGACACACACAACACATTTAGCAACATGTGCACAAAACCCAGACAGCTGTCAAGCGCACAATAACACACCCACACAGCAGCTCAGCAGAGGTTACCCAGGCAGAAACGATCAGTGTGGCAATGTGCTAGAAGCAGTCCCTGACACCAAGTGTCAGCCACTCACCACTCAGATGGTAGCCTGATATATCCCCGCCCTGAGCCGAGGACATGGTGCCGCAGCCAGCCTGGAAATCCAAACACATCTGTTAATAATCTGCTCAAATGGAGTTTTACATTGGCAACCTCAAGAATTCAGTCTTACAGTTTGGGTTGTGACCTAAATGCCAATTAAAGGTTTTCAGGGAGTTTTCAGGCAACTGGTTTGTTATCCCTAACAGGCCTGGGTTACTTTCCTGCCAAAATCCATTAAATATGCAGTTGAAATTTACATAATCTAAGGTAAACAGCCATATCATCATCGACCCTAACTACAAGTTATGTGAATGTAAGTCTTCATCTAAACCTTTTTTCCCCTTCAAATATGTAACAAGTGATTATCTCCAATCTGTAATGTTTACAGTAATAAATCATATATTGCATGTATCTTATTTTTTTGTACATTTGATTCATTTCTTACATTTGTAAAACTGTTACATATTATAATTACTTTCTCCCCAGCCCTGTGTGTACGGCCTCGCGGTGAAGTTATTCATTGCACATCCATTGTAAGCTCACGCAGCCATTAGGCCCTTGTTGGGTTAACAATGAAATATCAATTCACTGTTTGTGGCCCTTTGTTAAAAATAGCAGCGGCGGCTGCTTTTCAAGAGACAACGGAGAGAACAATATTTTCCTTCATCCCT
>OMLF01056350.1:14376-50658 GCA_900302615.1 Holocentrus rufus | reverse complement strand
CAATCAGGAAGACACTTGCAAGTACAGGCCTGAAATGGCAGCTGCTTATGTCAAGGAGGTGGCCAACATAACCGCGGTAAGTGAATATCGATGTATCTAGTCAAAGCAAATGCCCTTGATAAATTTCTGCAACTTGATACAGTTCAACTCAGGTTATGTTTTTCTGTTGCCTGGCAGTATGATGAGATGGGAATGGTGGATGCAGTGGCCACACGCAATCCGGTCAGCTTCGCCTTTGAGGTGACCGATGATTTCATGAGCTACCACGACGGCGTGTACACCAGGTGAGAATTAATCAGGGTGATACTGCCACATTTGTTCCTGAAAATGGTTCGTCCTGTCTTGTGTTCATTTCTGATTTATATGATAAAAACAAAAGCAAGAAGCAACATGTCTTCCTCAGCTTCATCCAAGAATGATTATGCTTTAGCAGTATTTTCTTATCAGAATTTATCAGCAGTGGACTGCCACAACAACAAATGTGCCACTACTGCTTGAAAAAAAAAAATCACATTTCCTGTAAAAGCACATACAAATATGTACCCACTTAGAATTAGCAGCATTCGTCACCAACATGAAGTAGTCAAATAGGAACATTTTTTTGCAGAGCATCCTGCACTAGAGCCAAAAGTGGAACCAAAAAAGGAACAGAGGTAGAGACAAGCAAAATTTAACTCCAACCTCCACTGCTATAAATAAAGATTGGCGAGAGCACTGCTTCTTAATATTTAATCAAAGTGAAAACAAGAAGTCCGCACATTGCATATTGTATAAAGTCTCTTACACTCAAAGAAAGGCCACGTCAGTCAGTAAAGGCTGTGCTACTCTACAGGGTTTATTTCCTCATTCCTTAGCAAAAAACACATTCACGCAAAGTCACATGTGTCATTTCTCCTCTCACTTGCAGCACTGAATGCCACAACACTACAGACAAGGTGAACCACGCCGTGCTGGCTGTTGGGTATGGTAAGGATAAAGGCATCCCATACTGGATAGTGAAGAACTCTTGGGGACCCGAGTGGGGGATGAAAGGGTACGTCTTCAGTGCAGTTTTGTTTAGGAAATGTAACTGAATATGTCAATAAGAGCATAATGACAATGATGCTGTGCTCCTCCAACAGATACTTTTTTATTGAACGTGGGAAGAACATGTGTGGACTGGCTGCCTGCTCATCTTTCCCTGTGGTGTGAATTCTTTATGATGGCAAACTACAAAGGGCAGAAAGGGACAAGGATCCAGAGATTTTTTGTTTCATGTTTTTGCTTTTTTAAATGAACGGTTCAATTTTGTCTGACTACATCAACTGAAGTGCCTCATTAAATGATTATCACTATTTTTAAATTGCAGTTAAGATTGCTACAATCATTTTCCCATCCTAACACTAAGTGAAAGGGTGTTGTGGTGATTGTTCAGGATAATTTGATTTTATACAGTCCATATTGTACTTTGTATCACTCTACAGTAAGCTTCTGCAAAATGGATAATAAGTCACTTCCGCTTCACTGAATTGCTGTGAACTGGTCATTCACATGGTGTTTATTGTTACCAAAACAGTAATAAACTTTTGTTCAATAAAATCATCTGAGTCTTTCATCAGAATGTATTTGGAGTTTGTGTGGGCCATTGCAAAATAATGTGAGAGACTTTGGATCAATGCATCTGTTTTTCCTTAATAAGGATCATCCTGTCTGTGACTGTTATCCATAATAACACAAATAATCCAAGATATATCCTGATAATCTGACTTTATATTGTAAGGAAATTTTGTATACAAAATATTATCTGAATTCTGTGTACTTGGGAGGAAAAAAATGGGATAATGATACTGAATGACTGCCTGAACAAATCTGTTACAGCACTACCTAATTACATGGTTTTCCACATTTTCTGCCAAGTAACTATACTGAGAAAAATATGTGGTGCTGTGCGACCCAGGCTTATTAAAACTAATACACTGGGATGTGCATGACTCACAAGAAATAGGCCATAGGCTCACTTTGTTGCTGTCCTATGGTTTTCAGAGCCATATTGGATAACCTATATAGATAGTGATGTGGCCAAAGGAAATACTAGGCCTACTTAGAAACCTGGCAGTGATTCCATTTCTATACAAAAAGCATCCGTTGCTGGTTGTAAATACTTGTGAACTGTCAAAATCATTGGCTTTCACACTTTTATCTCTCGTGTAAAATCTGCTTATTTGTCCACGGGAACCTGAATGAGACTCACATTTTCTCAGCCAGGTCATCATAATAACCTTCCATTGTGGGATGGCACAATATGGCAGCCATCTTACCTGGGTACATTTCTAAACTTGCTACAGTTGGAAGCTATGGTGAAAAAGGCTTATGTTGTCTTTATAATCCTTTTATTTTTCTACTAATATATCATTACTGGTTTTTATTCAAAGTAATGAGTGTAAGACAACTGTGCCTGTCTAGAATGAACCAAAAAAACAAAGATTCTGGTTGAATTTTTATTATTATAGCTCCAAGAGAACAAACCATGCTTTCAATCATGAAGATAATCTCATTAAAATCTTTATAAATGAACATTTACATTGCAGACGATGATTTTATTATTTAAAGTTTCATTTTCATCATCAAGTTTCATCATATCCTCCTCCTACATTTCCCAGAATTCTCATTCTTCATTTCCGGCTATCTCTCGACCAATGAGGAGTAAGTTTGCTGAATAGGCGCTAAACACACAACGCAAATACAGTCTAGGGTCCTCTCACGTTACTTTCCAAGTGGGATAACTGATGGAAATGCACATAAATAGCATGAAGATACGGTTGTCGGCAAATTTTAACGAATTACAGTCCTGCTGCAAGAAAAAGAACAAGCAGTTTTCATCGCGTGCCAGCCTTGCTGAAGTTGTTCACGAGTTGGTGAACAGTCAGGCTAAATTAAGCTAAGCTAGTTAACGTTTGTTCGTCCTCTCACTGCTTCACAACAATGTCAAGTCTTCCACAAAATAATCTGAAGGAACAGCTGGCGAGGCATAGTAATGCTGCTCAGAGCAAGTTGTCTAAGGCTAAACCTAAACCGGGGTGAGTTTTGGAAGTGAGCTAAAGCTACAGTTGGAAGCTAACATTCAGATTTGAGCGTCTGTCAGTTACTTGCGAGAGGAGGATAACCTATGTTGTTACAGACATTGCGTAGAAAGCCTTTCTCTTACTGTTAACGTTGCATATATTTTCATCAACTCTGCTCTTTTACAGGCCCTTTTGTTTTAAAAAGAAGTCCACATCAGGCACAGCTAAGGCAGACCCGGCCAAGGTAAACAGCTCAGATGTTTTGGCAAGCAGGAGTGTCAATATTATTACCAACAGTTCTGTGACAAAATCTCCTTTGACATTTTCAAACAAGCCCCAGAAACCTACCAGAATCAACAACATCTTCGCAGTAAATTCAAAAAGCAAGTTGGACTCCATCAGCTCAGCACTTAACTCTCCTGCTGCAGCCCATCCTACTTTACCTGTTGCTGCTGTAAAGGTGTCTGCTAAATCTGACAACCAGGTTAATAGTGGCAATGGCACAAATTCCTCAGGTCTGGATTCATCTTTTGGATTCCCAATGGATGAGTGGGATGACTTTGATGACTTTGAAACACCTGCCAAAGGGAAAAATGGCTTACTCAGTCCAGGAACCTCAGAGAAGAACGGCAAGGCAGGGTCGTTTTCCAGTGAAGAAATAACAGAACTGACAGAAACATTACACCAAGATGTCTCTCTTGACATTATGACACCAGAGGTCAGTAACAACACTGCAAACAAGAGGAGTCTTCCTGCAGGAGAAAAAGCTAGTATTAAAATGGATAAACCGGAACACAATGTGGATCAAGCCTCCTCTAGACACAGTCCCATTAAGGAACCAGCAGACTGGGAGCTGGAGGATTTGCCCGTTACAAAGCCTCGAAAACGACGTCCTGCTCATTTAAAGTCTGTCATGAGTGACAGTGAAGAGGAGAGCGTTGATGTGTCTCGGCCCTTTACAGAAATAATAGGTAACTTGTTGTCTGTCGTGCCACTTGTATGTCATTTGTATGTTTGATGTCAGAAACTAAAATGCGTCTCTGGAGTGCAATGAATGTGATCAACTGTATCTGTTGTTTCTTTTAACTTTGCAGGTGATCAGGATAAATGGATTGATCCAGATGTCATAGAACTTGATGACATGTCAGACGCCGATGATGACCCAGATCTGATTCCCCCTTCCCCGGTCCATGATGAGATTAGTTATTCCAATTCCTCAGTGGGGAAAAGGTAACCTTTACAGAGATTGTGGGATCATTGTAATATCCATAAGAGAATGCCCTTTTGGATGCTAGTGCTATAATTATGCACATATACTTTATTTACCTCTGTATTCTCTGTAGTCTGGACCAAAAAGAAATTCTGTGAATATTCTGGACACTGACTAGGAAGCATTTTGTGATCAGCAGTAAATAATGTTTCATTGTTGACTTTGTTTCTACTCCACTCAGATTGAAGTTAGCTGATGCTGAAAGTCGAGATATTTCTGTAAAAACAAAGGTACCCATCACCACCCTACCAGAAGTGTCTGATTGCCAACCTAAGGAGAAAGCAAGTGGGTGTTCTGCCATTTTCTGATTTGCTTAAGCCAGGTTCACTTAATTTATAATGTTAGGACTGTACTCTTTGGCCTTGTTTATTAATTGGTTTGTCTCTTTGTGTAATCACCTACCAAGACGATGAACTCTTCAGTATCATGGAGTCCATCTGCAATCTGGTGGATTCCATTCCTGAACATGAACTGATAGCTCTGTCCTCTGGCACCGAGCTTCTGCTGAAAAGAGCTCAAAGGTAGTGTACGTTTGAGCAGAAAATGGCTAACTTTGTTATATACCATGATTTTTTGGATCTCACTATGATTGCTATAATTTTTCTTTTCACCCGCAGGAAGAGGATTCTTGTAAATGGCGGTGACAAATCATCTAGGATACAACAACCCGACAGTACTGTGATTTTTGACAACAGCTTTAAAGAAAAGCCCTCCTTTACTTGTGACACTCCTAACATCATGTCATCCACCACCTGTCTGCCTGCGGACAGAGAAGAGTTCTCCAAGAAGCCCCTTCAGTTCAGGAGATCTTCAGTCATTTCTGTGGACTACGACAGCAGTGCTTTAGAGGAGTCTGGCAGCATGATCAGTGCCAAGCCTGATGCCGCTGGAGATAATTGGAGAACATCTGTTGGAAATCAGAGTATCAGTGATTCTCCATCAACACTAAGCCTCACAAAACATTCCTATAATTTCTCTAAGAACACAACAACAAGCTTGGATAGCTCAGATTTATTTTTCTCACCCAAGAGTCCAGGGGTGGCTTTACAAAAGAGTGTGAGTGACTGCACAGCCAAAACTGCGGCAAACATTAAAGTTACAGGAAACACAGAACCAGATGATTTTTATATTGACGACTTTGACATAGATGATTTGGACGAATCAGATATCCCTGATTACTTTGATCAACCCCCAGCCTCCTCAGTGTCAGTGCAAAACTCCAGCAGTGTGACTAAAACAGTCAGAGAAGGGGGGTCCAACAAGTTTTCATGGGAGAGAAAACCAGCAACACCTCCTCCTGCACCCAAGCCTTCAAAGATTTGCTCCCCAGGTTGGTATATTGTAAAGCCAGTTTGATTTTTATATTTCTTTTCTTTTAATCAAGAATTATCTGTATATGTTGTGTTCTTGGTCTGTTTTTACTGTGTTACTTTTGCATCGTATATCCCAGAACCCAACTACAGAAACCCTGCCCATGATCGCTTCAGAGGGTTCAATTTCCCCCACTCACCAGAGATGATGAAGATCTTCCACAAGCGTTTTGGTCTTCATCAGTTCAGGTTCAATCAGCTAGAGGCAATTAACGCTACGCTGTTGCGAGAAGATGCGTTTGTTCTGATGCCCACAGGTCAGTCATGATTGTATGGGACAGAATCACACCTGTTGAAGTTGACAATGAAACAATATATTTTCTGTAAAAATTTAGGTGATGACGTTTCAATTTCTGTGTTTATCAGGAGGGGGTAAGAGCTTGTGTTACCAGCTGCCTGCCTGCGTGTCACCAGGAGTCACTGTGGTGGTCTCCCCTCTCAAATCGCTCATTGTAGACCAGGTCCAGAAGCTCACTACGCTGGATGTAAGTGTTTTTGCAGCCACTGATCTGTTGGATGTGAATGCAAAATTTTGTTAATGTGTGTTACATTCTAAAAGTCAACTACTGAAGGGTTTTTTAATTTTGTTTTTGGTGACATTTTAGATCCCAGCCACAAGTCTGTCTGGTGATAAAACTGACAGTGAAGCAGGGAAGATTTATATGCAGCTGTCCAAGAAAGACCCCATCATTAAACTGCTCTATGTCACTCCTGAAAAGGTGAGGGGTGTATGATTAACAGCTATATGTTGAAAGTGTCATAATTTGTTAAAAAGCTAAACAGAATTTCCTAATATGACTCAAGCTGGACACTTTTCTTTGCTTCCCAAGGTGAGTGCGAGCAACAAGCTGATCTGTGCCCTGCACAACCTGTATGAGCGAGGCCTTTTGGCCAGGTTCGTCATAGATGAAGCTCATTGTGTCAGTCAGGTGAGTTCCTGTTCACTATTTTTACGGTATTTGCAGTATTATTTTCTTGTGGCAAAAGGGATTTTGAATAACACCATGTCCTTCTATCTGTCAGTGGGGCCATGACTTCCGTCCGGACTACAAGAAACTGCATGAGCTGCGTCAGAAATTCCCAAAAGTGCCCATGATGGCCCTGACAGCCACGGCCACGCCTCGTGTCCAGAAAGACATCCTGAACCAGCTGCAGATGACTCGGCCACAGGTGTAAGTCTTCCACGTCAGACCACACTTTGCCTGGAGTTTTAACAGCTTTGCTCTAATGTAAGTGTTCCCTGCAACCAGACAACAGTAACTACAAATTTTCACCTGTTATGTTTTCAGGTTTACCATGAGTTTCAACCGAACTAACCTCAAGTACGCTGTGCTGCCCAAGAAACCCAAGAAGGTCGATGAGGACTGCATCAACTGGATCAAGAAGCACTATCCACGTAAATGATTCAGTAGTACTTTTAGTGGTCCAGGTCCATTTTTTCAGAACACTTCCATAAATGAAATGAAAGCATACTGAATGACGCTTATCCAAAACTGGGGTAGTAAGAGGGTGAGGAAGGCGGCCCAGACGTGCCTTTCCTTTTGCTGAAGTCTGTTTTTTCTCTGAATAACAGACTATTGTTCCACATTTAATCTTATCACTCTGCAGTGAAGCCGTCCAGTTGATTTTATGAGTTCTAATCAAATTAACTAACCTTGAGCCAAAAAGACATTAATCTAGATTTACTGCAGACTTGCCTGCTGGAGTAAATTTTTTTTTCTTGATGGAAGCCCAAATTACTTCAGCTTGAATGAAAATAATTTTAAGTCAGTACTTTGTGTCAAATGATTAATGTCATTGGTAAGAAGTGAGAGAATGCTCCACTGTGTGTTGAGGTCTTGAATTGTCTCCTTTGGGCTTATTTTGAAATAATGTCCAGCTCGCCCTGCATTATTCTTCATGTATGAACGTCCGTCCTCTGCATGCTGCAGGTGACTCGGGCATCGTGTACTGTCTGTCCCGTAACGACTGTGATACCATGGCTGAGAGTCTACAGAGAGCAGGGCTGTTAGCTCTGTCGTATCACGCAGGCCTGAAAGACAGTGACAGAGAATATGTGCAGACCAAGTGGATCAATCAGGACGGCTGCCAGGTAAGTTCATCTTTCACTCGCTGGTAATTTAAAGATAATGGTTGATTTTTTTTTACCAACTAATATGTAAGTAAGTAAGACTTTGTGTGCCATAGATTGACAGTGCAGGCACACAAGTAAACGCTGCACATGTCACTGTTGTGCCTTCGTCTGCCAGGTCATTTGTGCCACCATCGCCTTTGGCATGGGCATCGACAAGCCTGATGTGCGCTATGTAATCCATGCCAGTCTTCCCAAGTCAGTGGAGGGTTACTACCAGGAGTCAGGGAGAGCTGGCAGAGATGGAGAGATCTCTCACTGTATTCTCTTCTACTCCTATACTGATGTCGTCCGCATCAAGAGGATTATTAGCAGTAAGTGGCTAAAAGAAAAACTTGTTTTTATTCATTTTTACTTTCTTTTAAGCACCTATCCTTTGGCTGCTTTTCAATACAAATTAGTAAATCTATTATTTTGGTGGCGTAGACTAAAACACGCTCCTTTTTTTTCCACAGTGGACAAAGAAGGTGACAGAGAAACCAAAGCGACTCATTTCAACAACCTGCACAGCATGGTGCATTTCTGTGAGAATGTGATGGAGTGCCGAAGGATCCAGCTGCTCGCCTACTTTGGAGAGCACAAGTTCAACGCCAGCTTCTGTAAGGACCACCCGGACGTCATCTGTGACAACTGTGCCAAACCCAACGTAGGAATCTTTCAATTCATTCATCATTTCTTCTTTCGTCACAAAAGTTACCGCACTATTTCCTAGTTGTTTCACGATGCTTCAATATTCCTGTGTGTGTTTTTACAGCAATACAAAATGAGAAATGTCACTGAAGATGTGAAGAGGATTTTGAGGTTCGTCCAAGACAATTGTGAAAAAGTTGGAGCACGATTTGGCAAGACTGCTCAGCAAAACCGACTGACTCTGAACATGCTGGTGGATATCTTCCTAGGTACATACTTGTAATACACACAATGATTGCATGCATTTTGCAACAGTGAAGCAAGGTTGATTGTAATGCATACTGTATGTAAACTTTGTAACAGTGATGGAGTTCCTGTTTGCTTTTTCTTTGTCAGGGTCTAAATCTGCCAAGATCCAGACAGGAATGTTTGGGATTGGAACGGCATACTCCCGGCATAATGCTGACCGTCTCTTCAAGAAGCTGGTGCTGGACAACGCTCTGGTGGAGGACCTCTACATCACTAACAATGGTCAGGCCGTGGCTTACATCTCTGCTGGACCCAAATCCATGAACATCTTGTCTGGACACATGCAGGTGCAGCATCACCTCTCAGTACAGCTCATTTGCCGTCATATATGGGCTTTATAGTAATGCAAAAGCCCACATTTTGGGCACTGCTCAAAACTTTCATCACTAATGACCATTTGTCCCGTCCTAGGTGGAGTTCTACGAGACCGAGACTGCATCGAGCATCAGGAAACACAAGGCCGCCGTGGCGAAGAACGTCTCCCAGAGAGAAGAGATGGTTGAGAAGTGTCTGAAAGAGCTGACGGATCTGTGCAAACAGCTTGGCAAAGTGTTTGGCATTCACTACTACAACATCTTCTCCACTGCCACTTTGAAAAAGATAGCTGGTAATTTCTGAAGCTTTCAATAAGGCTTTTATGCGGTTAATTAGTGACTGTGTTTTGGGAATTTTATCAACAGTTGGGTTAATTTGATATAAGTAGAATGTAAACAGCTTGTCAAATGTTTTGAACAGAGACGCTGTCTGCTGACCCGGATGTCCTTCTGCAAATTGACGGTGTGACGGAGGACAAGCTGGAGAAGTACGGGGCTGAGGTCATGGAGCTCCTGCAGAAATACTCTGAGTGGCAGCTGCCTGGTAAGAGACCGACTGAAGCATTTGTGTATTTCAAATTTATGCATCCCATCCCCCGCACTAGCCGAGCCTGCTGTCACTGTGCACATTTTGTTCCTCATATTATGGTGTTCAAACTCTGATTTAACTCTTCAGTGGAGCAGCAGACTGAGAGCAACGTGGATTCTGATGGGTGGATCGACACGGCGCGAGGCCGCACACATGAATACAATGATTATGAGGATGACACCGAGTCCACCTACTTCAGTGAGCACACTGTCCAAGGACAGAAGAGGAAGAAAGCCCCCTTCTTCAAGTATGCCAAGAAGAAAAGAGGATATGCGAACAAGAACTACTCTGCCAACTCTAAAGGGTCTGTATTGTTTGGTCTCACATTTCATTATCTATTATAGCTTCATATTTTAGGCATTGAGCTTTTCTCATAATATCAAACCTCATAGCTCAAACTGTTTTTCCCTTTTCCTGCCATGCTGTGGTGTTGTGGATTCAGTCGTGGATACAGCAGCAATAAATCGTGGTCGTCATCCAACTCCAGAGGGGGATCGAAAGCTCAGCCTCAGCCTGCAGGCCGCGGCTCCAGGACCTCGGCAACAAACGCACCAGCAGGCAGGAGACCGGGCTTCATGGCCATCCCGACCCCACAGACCAACCAGAGGCCTTTCCTTAAACCAGCCTTTTCAAACATGAGCTAGGACCAAGGCCACTGTAAAGGAAACGCCTCCATTTTGAATAAGCTTCCAAACTGGTTGGTTTTTACAACTTGTTAAGTATTTAATTCCAACCTTTTGTTGGTTTGAATGTTGTCTATTAATGTACAGTTTTTGTCGTGTCTCCTGTCAAACTATTGGACTGTTTTAAGAACTTGATTATTTTCACTGTTCATTTGGATGTACATTTGTTTTAATTAAAGGCACATTGAACTATCATAAACGGGACTATGAAACTGCTTTTAGTTCTGCTTTATGAAAATGCCTCCTCTAGATGTCAGTATTAGGAGTTTTACATTCATGGTGAAGCATAGTGTGTAAGATTAATTTGTGTTGAACCACAAACCACCCGAAGCCACCTTACGTTTTTTATTCAGTGTTTATTTCAAGTTTGAATAGTTTTTCTTTTTTTTTTTCTTTTTAAAATTTTTTTTTTTAATGGCACCAGTTACAAGGGACTATCGGAGAGAAACAATATTTTATACTGACTTGTACAGAAGGTTACCTACAGTACAAACATGGTTCGGAATGAATCAGACTAAACAAGAACTGGATTTGGCACATGGATTTATATATACTTCTATATAGTATGTAAATTAACAGCAACCTCCAATCCCAAAATAGAAAGATGCAGACTACACAAGACGCCACCAGCCATGGATATGCATATCCACTTCTTTATGTATATGCACAGTTTTGTGTGGTTTGTACTGGGGAGCTGGCAGAGGGGCAACAACATCAAGACGTCGGTTTTTTATTACGATGTCTTAATCAAGCCCTCAGTCCTACATGTGTCATCTGCATTATGTTGACTATGAATGGGATTTTGTTAGTAGAAGTTAGTCAGATGATGTTTGATGGTACAAGAGCCAATCATAATTTTTTAGATTCCAGTCCTGAATATGCTGCAAATGTATTAATATTTGGGACTTTTTATCTTTTATTCTTTCGTAAAACCATTTCTTCGATGCTTGCTGACATAATGTAAAAAAGTGCAATACACACCATAAACACAATAAGAACTTGTTGCCGGTGTTCATGAATGATGAATGCCTCATCTTCCAGTGGACCACACTGCATCTGAATGGCTTCACCTTTACTGCTGTTGTTTGGGCATGGGACCTGCTGCTTCTGCTTTGTAAACCATGGCTGATGACCACACTCTACCAGCAAGAGTCAGACATCAAGCTAATTCTTTACGCCAACTCCCATGAAAAAGAAAGAATTGTAAACATGACACCAACACCTGAAATGTAAAGGTAAGAACAGGTTTGTCACAGGAAACATACCTGTACAGACAAATTAAGACATACACAGCAGAGCCAGAAGTTTGCGGCTGCCCCATATACATTTGAAACAGCTTCAGACGCAGGCTAACAATAATACATCTTCATGGGAGATCAAATCTAAAAGTGTTTTCACTCATGAAATTAAAGGGTGGAGTAGTCCATTGTGGTTGGTAGGGATGTTTTGTTTTTCTTTCTCCATTCCCTCATCTTTGCCACTTTGGTAAACTGTAGTTAGGATCCAGGCACAGGGAACAATCTATCACTTAAAATGAAAATAAAGCAAAAAAAATAATAAAAAAAAGAAAACAGCAGAGCAAACACTAGATATATGAGGAAATGGATTTTTATAAAATATGACTGAATGTAGTTGTAACTGCCTCCACGGTCACGTTATCGTTGTAGTTAGCACACCAGTAATTTGGTAAGTAGTTTGTTTTATAGAAACATCAATTATCAAACATTATTCATTGTTGGATTTTCATACACAAGTTTGTAATCACGTCTATTTGCTTTTACAGTTTTGACTGATTATTGCTCATTGAATAATGCTGCCTTATTTGTTGCATGTTCAGAAATACCACTGAAGCTACATAATGCTGTAAGATGTTGTAAGAAACGACTCCAGAGACTGACCTTTAGAGAGAAGTCCTGCTAACAACTCTGCCTGGCTGGACCGGTCAGTCTTGTTGACCTTCACTGTATTGTATATGTCAGTACACAAGTAATAAATATGAAGTATGCCTGTCTACAAAAAAAATTCTCACTAACTAAACCAACTTCACCCCCACTCCACTCCAGCACCAGCTCAGTCAGGGCAAAGCGCTTCATCTTTGCGTCTGCAGTTTACTGAATGTGTCTGAATTAGAAAAATATGAATCCATACTTGCCATAATATATTCCTGTGTAACAAGTTCCTACGTTGTATGTAAAACGACTTGCTTGCCAACTTAGTTCCTCTTTGTGCCAGAAGTACTGGTGCTGCTCCCCTCAGCCGACAAACAAACAAAGGTTTGTGAAGTGTGATGAGCTACAGCAGTGGACCCAGCCACGTTGCCTAAGTGCATGTTATCCTATGGTCAAGATCACACTTAACCAAGGACTGGCATGCTCTGGTTACACAGGAGCAAACAGAAGCTAGCACCGTTGGGCTATTCAGTGGAGCAGCTTTAAGTGTGCGTATGGGCTTGTGTGGGGGGTTGTGGTGTTCAATAGAAGGCCAAAACAGGCAACCCTGTGCAGCCAAAAGATTAATGAGCCACCAAGTGCTCACGTCGTCCCTTCCCAAGTTATTTTTCTCTACACACTTTAAAAAGAACTGACTGATCGCTGCAACCTCACCAGAAGGCCTCTAATATCATTTCCTCTCGACCTTTTTCTTTCATTTCAAGCCTTTCGATCTCCCTTTCACCGATTCCCTCTCTCCATTGGCAAAAAAAATACGACAGTTCTCTGTCTATATCCTTTATCACCTTGAATTTTGTTACATTCCTACATACAAACACATTAACACACTCACTTACACCTGCACTTGGTACAGGAGGTAGACACACAGTACAAAAACAGATTTTACCCAGAACCCCGCAGCCATGACAAAATTATTGCTCCCTTTGAGCTATGAGACAGAAGAATCTGCACAGTCACCTCTCAAAACTATTAAAGTAAAAGATGTGATTCTGAAAGGTGAAAACATGTTTTTGGAATATTTGGTATTTGTGGTGCTGTAATGACTCCAGGCTGTACATGTTTGAAATGAACTTTTGTCTTGATGTGTAGAAATTGTGCATACACTGAAGGCTGCTTCATTGCTGGTGGAGTGAGAGGTGTGATCAGTGTCGAGTGGATCTGGATAAAAACCCTGTTTTTCAGTCCCCCTTCCATATTTCCATAAATGCTTTTGACCTCACTTGAAACACAGCGCTAAAAAAGGTATAATTTAATCTTCAATAACAAAATAACATTTCAGTTCTGTTAAAATATACATGGAAAACCTGTCAATATATATTAGGAAACAAACTAATTTGTACAAAAAGTACATCATTACTCTTATTCTAATAATAATAATAATTATAATAATAATATAGTATGATACATAAACCTAAGAGCAAGGTTGATATGAAATCAAAATAAATCATAAATTCTTCATAAAAAGAGATAACTGAAATTCATTGTATTTTAACTTGATCAAAAAAATGTAAATCAAATTAATTTGAGAAATAATAATTGAACAAATGAGCACATTCAAAAGTACTTAAGTATTAAAACCATATGAGCATTGCACATCTATCTAGACTATTTTCTATTGGTGCCAATGAATCTTGATTGATCATGAATATTTCTCTAAACCGTATCTGACACTATTGGGTCACATAACACTATTGTTACTGGTTTAACTGTTTCCTTTATAAAACTTTAGAAAAACAACTTCGATCTTCACCAGTTCTACTTTATACACCGTTGTATGTTTACTTAAGTGTAATTGTCTCCGAAAACAATTCACAAAATTCAAAACTGCCACCAGTCGTCAGCATCTTCTCAGAAAAGGCATTTGGTAATAATCACCCTGACTTTTCTCAGTGTCATGAACCAACTCTGAATCATCACAAATCCCACACAGATTGTTCTGTTTGTTCCTGATGAAGTGAATCTGTTTGACTGTCTAGTTAACTTGTAATGGGGATGAATTCATCTCAAAACACACTCTTACTTCACATCTCTTTCACAGCTGTATTATTCCTAACCAACTCGCTTCCATCTTAAGTCTGATGACCTCGCAACTTTCTTGATTACCTTCCACCACACTCCTTGAAGCAAATACATGTTTCAAAAGAATAAATAATAAATGAAGGCAACGTTCATTTGTTGCAACAAAATCTCTCGTTCCTAAAAAGGAACTGTTTAAAACACTTCAGTTCTTTGATTTCAGTTTTATATTTTTTCGTTTGTATTATTTGAAAAAATAAAAATACCTGAAATGACCTGAAATTAAAAAAAGCAAAAAAAAAAAAAAAAGTCTTCTGGCTTCATAGAAAATGAAAAGAAAAACGCAAAACGGAAAGGGGGAAAAATTGGGGAGGTAACTCAAAATGGAGGAGAGGAGAGATCCTGGCCTGGTGTTAGCAGGACTGGTCCAAGGTGTATGACTGCAGGAGGATGATGAGAGAAGCAGGGTTCATGGTTGGGACGAGGCTGCCCTCCATCACTCCGGAGTCCTAATCATCTTCTCAAACCCCCGAACGGGCTTATGAACTCTACGGCCTCACTCTCACTTGTTAATGAGCAACTCGCCCACCCAGCGGAGCTTGCAGGCAAACCACCGTCTGAGGGGACAAAAGTATTCGTAATGGAACTGCTCAAACTCGGGGGTCTGGCGGATATCACGTAAAAATGCAATGTCAAGGTCTGACTCGGTGAGGACGATGAGGAGGAGGAGCAAGACAAAGAGGAGTCCAATGGTCACAAGGAGCAAACGGAGGACACTTAAGACAAACTTATTCACCTGTTCCACCTCGCTGAGTGCCGAGTCCCCCCCTGCACCCTCTTGTGCCGATCTACTGTCCGCACCAAAATCACCCCCTTCCCCATGCATGGGGGTGCCTGCCTCCGACTCCTTCTCCTCCTCGATGCTGCAGGGCGCCCCGTTGATCTGACGCGACACGGCTAGCTCCATGCTGTGCTCGGCCACCGGGGTGGGCAGGACGCTGTCAGAAGGGCTGTAGGCCTCGTCCGAGATCACCGCCGACCCCTCGCTGGCGTCCGTGGCCTGGCTCCGGGAGCGGGGCATGAAGCTTTCCCCGTGGGACACCGAACGCACTGGTGTGGAGTGAGCACTGTCACGCAGCGACTCCAGGCCTTGCCAGGGGGTGGAGGGTGGAGGAGGAGCAGGGAGGAAAGAGAGGGAGGATGGAGTCATTATTTACAGTACTTTAAAAACACCACAGATAAGCACAGATTAGATTTTGGGTAACACTTGTTTGGACTATTAAATATTAACCTTAGCATCAAAACCTGATGTCACTTAGTTGGACTGTCCAATATCAATATGCAGCTTCGTATCAACTTTGCATCAACTTAGTATCATATTTGTGTCAACTTACTGTCATCTTAACACCATCTTTGCATCAACTTAGCATCAACCAAACCCTGGTGCGACTTCATTTGGACGGCCCATTATTAATATGCAACTTTGTATAAACTTAGTATCAACTTAATATAATCTTTGCATCAACTTAGTGTCATATTTGTGTCAACTTACTATCATCCTTATATAATCTTTGTATCAATTTAGCATCAACCTAATCCTGGCGTAACTTTATTTGGACTGCCCAAAGTTAATATGCAACTTAGTATCAACCTTACTGTAACTCTAACCCCAACTGATACAAAGTTGCTGAGTCAACTGATACTTAGTTGTGTGTTTACAGTGAAAAATGTAATCTAATCGTGAAACTCAACTGACACAGAATTGATACTAAATTGAATATTAACATTGGGCTGGCCAAATAAAGTGTGAACGATTTTGGATATGACAAAGCATGCGGCTGTTCAGGCTGGCATGTTGGTGTTGTGTTCACAGACACAGTATACAGCAGTGTGGAGGGGTTTCTCTTACTATCTGTCCAGTAAGAGGTCTGTTACTGAGCGCAGACAGACTGGCTCCAAGTTGAGAGCAGAAATCTGATCACGGTTTCCCCAGGGTGAAACAGACAGGAGGACATATTGTCACTGTACAGAATGCTAATGAGCTGATGTGATAGTAATGTCATCCCCAATGGAGATGAGCCCAACTGTATTTTGAGTACACGACTCAACTGGACCATTCAACAACCAGGTAGGATTTATACAGCAATGTTTACTACAGACAACACTGAGTGATATGCTACTTCAAGCTTCCCAATCAAATGACCAGCAGCCTCTCTTTTCACTACTATATTTAACTTCAATATTCAGAGCTCTCAAATCTCTGACCAGGCTGATAACAGAGGTTCATTATTGATCCCACGTTGGAAATTTGTTTTTTTTATAAGCTGGGCTAAAATTGGTATCAGAGATTTTAACCAACACTAACATTCAATACCAGAAGCCAAGAAAACTGTCTTATCTTCATTTTGGCACACAGAAGCCTATATTTCTCAAATGGTGGGTCCAAGAAAGATTTTATATCAATTATTTTGTCCAGTGACCCCACATTAATGGTCTGACCATAAACTATTCAGTGAAAGTAAAAGAACTGTCTTGGTATTCTGTATCTGTATTGAAAATGTGGTATCTTTAAATCCTTAAATTTAAAACAGGGCACCACAAGTACGCATTGCATGTGAACATCCAACAAAACATCACAAACTTCATCTTAAGGTGCAATAAATATGAACCGGCAGACTGACTGCATTATGCCCATGCAACCAGACAGGCTTCATCTTAATTAAATCATAACAAAACAGCAAGAGGAATCAGATATACAAAGAATGACTATATATTATTTTCCAAACATGACAAATACGCTCTGCTATGGATTCAACAACAGAAGCAACAGAGCAGTAAGGGAGAGGCTCAGCACAGTGTACTGTATATGTCACTAAAGATGAGCAGTGGCTGAGCTACTGCTGACTGTTACATTCCCCAGAGTGTCACAGCAGCAATATTATACCTTCACTATAAAGGGGAGGGATTAAAATTCAGCTTTTGAAGAGGAGGCAAATTATAAAACTACAGCGTGTGCATTTCATCCATAAATGAAAAAAATAACTTTTGAAAACCCCTGAAAATGTATGACAGATGATGTCCAGGGTACAGTCTAAGCCACTGCTGACACAAAAGTTCTGTCAAGGGAAAAGCAAGAGGAAGGCATAAATGCTGGATGGCTGTCAGCGGCCATCTTTATTCAGCGTTGATCTGCTTTAGTTTATCCTACATTGTGCTTAGGATAGTGGGGCAGCAAGCAGGAAGCCGATGTTTCATTTCACCTGCCGTCTTTCAGAGGACAATGTTTGAAGCATTCACAAGCCCAGTCTTTAAATTCATAAACTAGAACATGTGACAATTCAAAAAGCAGCGCATGAACCAAATTGACACCATAGGTCTATAAATATAAAATAGATCATCTCATATTGATAATTTGAAACCAAATATAGCAGCTATATCAAATCTTCCAATCTCAATCAACAACATACAGCAAAAGAACCAAAAAGAAAATTAAATGCATGTTCAAAGACTGTAACCACAAGGAAGCACAGACACTAACAAGCATAGTTTCATTCCGACTCTGCCAATTGATGTGGTAGGAGGTGATTTAAAATAGACAGCGAATGGCTTCTCCATGTAAAGCCCGCTGCTGGCTGGGCCTGTGATGAGTTTACCTGGGGGGTAGCTGGGCTGAACGCAGGGCAGGGGAGTGCCAGGAACGGGGGAGCCGCTGGCAGACTGCGGCCCAGTCAGGGCAGGGTACAGGGGCAGCACGCCCAGGGCCTTGCCCAGCATGCGGGGCCCCAGGCTCAGCACGCGGACCTTCACATCCCGGTAGCAGTGGTTGATCATGCGCAGGTGGACATTCACCCTGGTGGTGATGCGGATCAGACACTTCACCATGGCTGCGGTGGACTCTACTGCTGCTGCATGCACGTGTATATCCTGTCCTTACGGTCCCTGTCCCTGGAATCCAGGCCGCAGTCTTGCTATGTGTACGCGTGGGTGTTAGGCCGACCGGGTCTGCCTTGGTTACGGTTTGCAGAGAGGAGTGTGTGGGGGTCAAGCTGCTAGTTTCTCCGGCAGTGCTAGGATTGCGTGCATTGGCCTGCCTGGGTCAGACCCCACCCAAGTGAGTGACATACATGGAGAGCAAGACCCTAGCTATTTTCAGCTGGGGTATTAATACTCATGTAAGACACCCTGTCAGCACACTTTGGGGGTGAGCACTTCTCATGGCTCTGTTGAACCCACAGCACTACACCTCTCAACTCTCAACACACACATGCCTACTACTGAACACTGAAAGCTGACTTGTATTTAGCTAGAGCTGTATGCACATGAAGTCCAGGGGCTCAGCTGTGACAGTGACAGGTAACAGTGGTCTGTTTTACCCGGGGCTGTGCAGAACTGTCAGCCCGCCCGGTTCGTCACAGAAACAGAAGCAAGGCGGCCACCTGTTCAGGCTGTGAAGCCTGCAGGTGGGCTGAATAACTGACTTCAGCTGCCCTTGTATTAGCTCGGCATATACACAAATGCTCACAAACGCACACACCGCTCTGGGCGCTGGCATTGAAATAGAGCAGGCTGACTGACGCACACACCTGCAGAATGTCCCTCTAGCACTGCAACTATGAACTGGGCCAAATGGCTCTAGTTTCAGTGTGTTTGTGTGTGTATGCGCACGCGTGAGTGAGTTTTCTGCAGATGGGATGAGCTTCACAAATAGGAGTATGATTCCCTGATCCGTTTAAAAAATTTTTAATTTCATGCCAGCCCGTCTGTTGTTGCCATAACGCAGAATCCAAGACTGCATCTAGAAAGCACAGATCACAACTGTTTCCTGGACAGTATTAAAGGTACAATAAATTTAATCATTTACTTGCTGTAGATTGAATGGCTGCTGAGATTTTGAGCTCTCAGAATAGCCAAGCTGGCCTGGCCTCATTGTTCTTTTTTGGGGAAACCCTACACACACATAAGATAAGCCAGACCAGCGCCGACTGCGTGGGACAGCACAAGTCTGAAGAATCTGATGATGGCCAGGCTAACACACAGGCACTTCAAGCTGTTAAATGTCTAGACATTTTCAGTCAGTCTGAAATAATGTTATAGCAAATCAACCCCATCCATGGAACTAATGTTAATGCTGGGCTTTTACATTTGTTGTTCAGGAAAGCAACACATGCTGGGTGTAGCTACCCTTCGCCAGACTGTTAGAAAAACACTCCTACTGCTTTCTCCTTTGCTCCCATCCTACTTGTTTCTGCTAATGCCATGTCCGCCTCATATGAGCAAGAAGACAGGGGTCGGAAAGACCAGTTTGTTTGGACAAGGTGTTCATATCAGTTGGAAAATTAAGTAAGTGATCAGGAAAAGTTAAGTAAGCTCATGTTACAATTATTCAAGTCTGTATCAAAAGGTTACACTTTTAAACCATTAATTTAACAAAATGTGCTCAGTTTTATGATAGGCAGAGTTGGGTTTTTTTGTAAAAAAAAAAAAGCATCCATGATAAAAGAAGCATTCAATTTGGATTTATTTTTGTTTGATGGTCACCATCTTCCAGATACTTTTGCATTGTTTACCTCATAGTCAGAGCTTTCAGAAAAATACAAGATTTGTATTTGTAATTACGAGTTAGATGTTGTCTAAAATGTTGCTGTGTTCTGCTCCATGTCTGTTGCTTGATCTGATACCACATGTAGCTCCTTTGAACATTTTAAATGTGTTACAGTGTAAAACTATTGGTTCTATCAATAACTGAGCTATTTTTTAGCTTATAACTCCTAACCTGATGAGTCTGTATGTAGATATGGACAGAAATTGCCACTAGATGGTGCTAAAGCATCATAAAATCACATATTCAAAACAACCAAGTGCTCATGTCACTGGATAAAGACAGATGAACAGTACTGTATGCTCTTATTCTTGGGCCTCTCATGCATTCATAAAAGGCCAATTTCTGTGGCCTTTTATGAGCACATAACCTTAATGGCTGTGGATGATTTGGGGGTTTTATTGAGGTGCTTGAGGACGGTTGGCTGAGGCCTGCTGAGGTCTTACCCTCCATGATAGATATATGGACAGCTCTCCGGCGGGTGCGTGGTACACTACTGAGGCGTGGACCATGTGTGATGGATGGACAACTTCTGCTGGGCACTAGGCCAGCCCTGCAGAGACAAACACAGACACAAAGGACAAACATCACTGCCCTGAGAACGGTCACGAGTGGAGGTTACTCATTCTGTAGCAAGTAGAGATGTTTACAGAAAGACATCTACAGTGGCTTGGTGCCTAAAAAGTGGAAGAAAATAAAGCAAATCAACATGAGATTGAGAACATTCGAACCTCTCCTGAATCTGTAACTCTACCTGTGTATTTCTGGAGGTTCTCGTTTGATTTTGGCACTCTGCTCCATCACCTCTTTTGCCACTCGTCCACTGTTATAAAGCATAGAGACGATGCTGAAGATGAGTTACACATGCACACACACACATGCATACAACTAACCAGACACCCTGGTGCCACACAATGTCATGAAAGGCATCGCTGCAGTGCGTTAGTGCAGTGCATGAGCATCATGATTGGATTAACCCGGTGGACTAAGCCTTATGAAAACTGATTTATAGCCCTTCTGACAAACACACACATGTACTCACAAGCAGAAAAAACAAAACAATGACCACGGCTTGCCCCTTGACAGCAAACTGAACATTTTGCTGATTTGACTTGTGATCTAACTTCAATCTCCATGCATGAATATTGTCAAAAATTTGTTGTGTAAACTTGCGTTTTATCCATTTAATCTTCATTTCTTATTACTCATGTATGAAATATTATCTACTGAATATAGGACAAACATGACATGACTTTTCAAAACAGCCTCAAGTACTCAGTCCCCTTCATTGTCCCTGTGCATCCTCCGGCTTGTGAGGTGTCAGTCCTATCCTCTGGGTAAAGTAGGCTGACGTAACAGCACACAGGACCAAGAGGCCTCCTCCTCTGGGAGCACCTCTCTGCACTTCCAGGTGGGCGCTTTCTGCAGTGTCCTCCCCTCCCTGTCATCAGTCACACTGTCCTGCTGTGTACTCTACCTGTAGCGGAAACGGCTGCCCTTGAAGAACAGGTTGCTGCTGGACACCGTCCGAACCTGACTTGACTTCTCAAGCCTGAGGGGAAGGGAAAAAAAAAGAGAGTCAAAAGTCAAAAGACAGGTGTGATGTCAGCATGTCAGGGTTTCATGGTTGGCTGGCTAATATGTTTACAGTATACTGAATTCAATTTGAGATTCACTAGTGTGTGATTAAATTTAAGAGCGAGGTTAGGCACAATTTAAGTTTGTAAAACATGAGTCAACAATTCAATTCAGCACTTCTAAGCCAAAATTATTTATTCATTAAGTAAACATGTGGAAAAATATTTTTTTCTACAAAAAAGACCAAAAAAAGTTCCAAATTCATAGTATCATTTTAGATCACCACAATACATAATTTTTTTGTGCAAAGAATCGTGAATGGCTCAATTCAAAGCATTTCAGGTCAATTCAGGCCAAAATCAGAAGAATTCATTCCATTTATTTAATTTGGCAGATCAATGGAGTTGTAATGTCAGAATTTATAATCAATGCATCAATGCAATGAGTTAATCATTACACCTATAGTAACTGGTGGGAGTTGGGCATAATTTCACCTAAAGCACAGGGGTATGCTGCACCTAGATGAGCTGCTAAATGGAAAATTTTAGGAATGAAGTCTGGGACCACCCTACTTTGAATGTCAAGTTGATTTGAATTTCCCAGGCAGCATACATTTATTTTTGGGAGAATAGGCAACTAATATCATTGCACTGTAAAACCGTGTGTTATGTGTACCAATTTCCCGTCTGAAACCAAGAACAAAGCACAACTGGAATCAAATACCCTTCTATTAAATAATGCATGTCTTCTCCTTGCAGTATAGGCATTACATCCTCTAAAGGCTCCATACAGTATTCACCATGTTTATACTGTCACAGTAAGTGAAACATTAATGTTTAATGTTGCATGTTTGCTTTCAAGCCATATGCGTGCTCCTCTGGAGTGCACAGTGTTTCCATCATTTGTCCTCCTGACTTTTCGTCCGAGAGACTCTCTATTAAAGCAGCATCATCAGTCTTCCACTGCGCCGAGTCATCAAAAGGTCATATCATACTAACTCCACCGCTGCTTCTGCTGGGCTCTGCCCTTCATTTGCCGCCCCCTCGCTCTCTCTATCACCTCCCCTTCCCCTGGGTGCTCTTTCTTTTTTTTCCCATCACCTTTCCAGGGTGTACGGAGAAGAGGGGACCCACACCATTAGTCATGGCTGCGACAGGGGAGCCATATCTCAGAAGGAGTGTTGAAGTGCTTGCAGTCTCGTGCCAGCTCACACTCATTCAGTAAAGGTCAGCAGCAACACACGCCTCATTTTTTCGCTGACAAACAGCCCAGAGGGCACAGCATTTAAGGACGTCAGTGTAGCATGACAATAACCGCTGGACAGCTTTCACAAGATGCACAACAGGTAATGATCATGACATTAAAAAAAAAGATAAAAACATGGGTGACATGGCTGAACTCACTTGTAGAAAGCTTGGTTCTCCACTCCACACTTCCACAGGTGCTTGCATGCTTCAGGCGTGGGTGCAAAGTACGTCAAGATAATCTTTTTATCCTGCACGTTGAAAATAAGAAGACGTGCAGGACAATATAACAAACCGAGACAGAAATCACAGGCACTCTAAGGCATGGTCACTTGGTATTGCTCATATATGTATTCAATGCAACATGACAGGAACATCTCCCAGCAGTGCTGTCACAACATGATGTCCGCACTTGTTCCTGTGCTTCACCCCACAAGCACCGTTCAATAATTCATGCTCTCACCTCCTTCTGATTTGCATATATGTGGAATGTCTTGCCTTCAAACTTCAGCTTGGTCACCTCGTTCCTGTCCAGGAGAGAGGAGTAACAGTCACGCGCGCAACTGGTTCAGTGGAAAGCCACAGAGTCGTTAAATATTCATGACTACCACTGTGAGATCACATAAACAGCAATGGATCTCTGTGTTGGGCTGACAAAACAAATAACTGATAATATTCCCTGCAGACAAAGGATGGGGAATGTTGAAACCTGAGTGCTGTTGAAGGCAAACAAACAAAGCCATTATACATATTGAAACACAGGCTGTGTTCAGACAGCATAGGTCTGTCTGTTCACTATTGTAATGATGTTTTCCTAAATGCAGTATTGTGATTTCTCAGTTAACAGGGAATGGACAATAAAAGCTAGGCAAGACATTTAAACAGATGTCATGCATATTTTCAGTTCTTCAATGCAGCATGCTGCTGAATGTAAATCAGTAGCTGTCTACTACAAGGGAAGAAGATATCGTGCTGTTGTGGCGCTGCTGTATTAAGTATGCCTATAAATGTACTTAGACTAATTAGTCTTCTGTATTATGTGCAGTATACATGCCCTCAACTTCAGTCACAGGTACAGAGACAGATGGATATGCCATGTGAGATCAGTTAACACTAAAGCCTACAGCATGTCTTGTATATTCCAGTCCTGTGAGGAGTGTATTTTCTTTTGCACAGATGAAATGCTGCACCTTTGGTGTAGAACACATTGAGAGGAAAAAACGACTTGGCTCACCATTTAAGAAAATGAACTCTCTTGTTTCCCTGAAGCACCACAAAACCAAATGGCGTGAAGGCGAGGAAAGCTGGGTTTCCAGATACATCCTGTTAGAAAGAATGTGATGTCAAACTATCACTCGACTAATTACAAATGAAAACACTTTGGTCCAAATAAACATATTTACAGTATATAGCCTGATATTTGAATAAATGTACTAAAGATGGGCAAAACTGTTTAAAAATGGGGAAAAAAAGGAACAGCAGCAGTGTTTTTAGAAATGCCACCCAACCTTGCATGGATGAGGATCCACACCATATGTCTCCAGCATCTGGGCTTTTTGCAGGAAATTCAACTCTGATGTTTCAGGTGTCTGTCCACTGGGAGAGAGCAACAGCAAGCCAAACATCTGTGTCAGTGCTCCGCAAGCGTGAGAAATGTAATACAAAATGTGTTACAGTGATACCACAAGCCAAAGAGAACTGAAACAAATGTAGTCTCAGTGATGTGAGGCATTCATTTGGAGAGACCCTTCTCTTTTGACAAAGAGGCAGAGATTATGGCCAAACAGATAAAACATCAGTGATATCCATTTATGTAAAATGAGTGTTTAATGATGACACATTCAGACTGACAAAGACCTTATTAAGCATTCATCGTGCAGTTTGCATGGTGGTGAAGACAAAATGCCCCAGTAGAGGGCAGCAGAGTCTCATTGCCTTTCTGCTCCTGCAGCTGTAATACTACACTCAGCTGATGCAGTTCCACCCCTATTGTGTCTCCTTTCACAATACTGAACAGACAAGAGCAGCAGTAGTTATGATCCCTCTGACTCCATATTCTCTGATTGTGCCAGCCAGCATTAACCTTTAAACGACCTCCTGGCTAATGGTAACATCACCAAGATGTGTAACACAGTGGTTTTTAACATCAGGAATCAGCTCGATTGGAGGGAAAGTGCTCCTCTGAGACAAATGGCTCCATTGTTTTCGCTAAAATATTGCCCGTTTGGCCTCATTTAGCTGACCTTGTGTGGGGGATCAATGTCAGTGTGTGTCCGCTGTGTGAATCATCACCAAGAGGCCAAACGAAACGCCTCATCAGCCAACCTGCTGCCACAGAGAGCAGTGTGTCTCTGATCTGAATGTGCATATGTGTGCACTACCTGCTGTATCTGATTACACTCGTATGTGTATTGTGCTGTTCACAGTTAGCGACAGGGCTCAAGGCCCCCACTAATGTGCTAATAGAGGATGGGCTATGTGCTCAAGATAATCCAACCACCTCTGGTCTGTTCTCTATTAGCCACTCATATAACTGACAATATGCTGGTTGGCCAATTTAGTCCGGTCAGACAGTTCCTCACTGGAGATTTTTGTATTTCAGCCAATTAAACTTCACAGTAAGTGTGTGGCGCTTGTTCAGCCCAAATGTATTCAATATCCGCATGTATGTGAAGCTGAGAGGTTGCCTGGTACTGTAGAAGTCTTGGGATAAAAATATTTCAGCTCTTACATCAGCTCTGTCTTGTGTATATCTGCAATCCTCCGCTCCAGCTTCTCTGAGTGCTTCGGGAAGAACTGGAATTTGGAGCTGTAGCCTTCAGGGTGCTTCCCAGGGTCATAATCACCGATCTCAGCTGGAGGAGGGGAAGGGAAATGCAAAATGTACATCTGTTCATAGACATTCACAGCAAATAAAAGGTGCTAACACTTCTCAGGCAGCCTCGCGGCTACAGTTTTTCCAGCGTCCTGCTCCTTTTGCCGATGGAGACGTGCTGCATTTGCACAGGATTATTTGTGCTCCTTCATGCCACGCTGCTCTCCCTCAGATGACCCTGATGCTGATTTCTCTCTGCGAGGAGGAGCTGACCAGGCAGCCCATCTTTAATTCAGCAGCCCCTCCTCAACAGAGGACCTGCCTTGCTTTCCCACTAACGCTGTGCTTTCTGTGATGTCAGCTGCACCACCATACTGTGCTGTGAGAGTGTGTGTGTGTGTGTGTGTGTGTGCGTGGGTGGGTGTGTATGTGTGGCAGGACTCAACCAAATCAAACCGTAGAGATGATAAGATGCCAGATAACACTTCAAAGAAATATTATAATTTACCATGACTTCTTGTTTATTAAAAAGAATGCACCAGGCACTGAACTAATTATAATGCACCCTATAACCTTTCACTTTGTAGTAGTTCCACCGTATATAGTGGCGTGGAAAACACATCTGCTGGGCATGAAACGCTTGTTTTATGTTTTAATGAGCAGCGGTATTCACATCCCGTTTAATCAGGTGCAGAGTGGAGAAGCAAGGTGTGTAAGTCGCAGGCTTTTCTTGCTCTCTAACTTATTTTATGTTTTAAACCATAAAAAAAAACATTGCATGTGAAAAAAACACTGAAGGCACACCCTTTCACTGCATCCTCACTGCATCAACTAAGTCGACAATTCTTCTCACAAAAAAATCTTTTTCTTTTGCAGGAAGGATTTATCAGCATAGTGGGCTACAGGGCACGGCGAGGCAGAGGTCATGAACAGAGTGCGAAGCAGTGAGTGGTGCAAGCCAATTCCACCTGTCACCTAACATTACCTTGAAGGATGTAGGCAGCCAGCATGGCCGCGTCTGACGTTTTACACAGGAGCCGACCGTGATAAAGATCTCTCTTGATTTGCAGGAAGACAAGATATCTGGAGAACAGGACAAGGATAAAGGAAACGGAAATGTATTACAGCAAAATTCACAAATACTCCTAACCAGCCATATAATTAGACCTACATTCCCCTGTGAAAAACAGAAAGACAAAAAAACAACAGGAAAAAACAGCAAAACAATAAAACTGACAAACCCAAAAAGGGTGTTGACTTCACATTCCCTTTGGGCGGTTTGAATATTTCCTTTTGATTTAGCTGAAATGAGGCTTTTGATTTGGGGTAAGGAGGGTTAAATGACTGTGGGGACACGTCTGTACAGGGAGACCCTGAAGCAAAAAGCTGCAACTGAGGCTGCCGTTCTCTTTAAGCTTGCAGCCTCGTGCTCACCAACCAATCAGCTCCTGACGCTTGGGCATCTGAGACAATACAATGAAACAATATATAATTAGAATTATTATTATTATCTATATCATTATCCATTATTATCCAGAAAATTAATGAAAATTCCTGCACCTCTGATGTGTCTTTTTGCCTGCTGATGCTCTGGTACAGTACCTTTATCAAGACATTTCTCATGCCAGACAATCAGTGCATGATGTAATAGGGATCAGGCTCTTTCCCAGCACCAAGTCTAGGAGTGCCGATGGCGCGCTTGTTCCATATTAATCATACTATTATTATGCCACGGTGGTTAATACCATTAAATGAGACCATTCTGTAATGATAGGTCCCTTGGTGCGAAATGACCTCAATTCTGGAAGTCCGTTAGGATTGTAAAATTCTTGTTGTCGGTTCAGCGCTTAAGTGGGAACGAAACTCCTGTAATGTTATCGCACTTGAAAGCTGAGAGAGGAGAACAAAGTCATTCGGTGGAACTTTAACTCTCCTGTTACAAAACCCTGACCATGAACGGGAAATGAGACATTCACTCCTCCATTTTTCACCATCAGCCTCCCAGGCCTGCTCCACTCTAACTAGGCCATTTCTAAAACAGCGATTAATGCCCCCTGGATGAAGACGTGTTGAAAAACCACTTACATTCCCCTGTTGTTCACTCAGCAGTGGGTTCAACAGACCCTTTTGAAGGTGTGACAAGTAAATGGCAATGACGTATCCATTCGCTATTTATGGCTTGGTATCTCTGGCTTGGCCTTTTACACACAAAACTGTAAAATAAAGTTAAATTTTTACAACACTTTATGGATTTAAATGGATGAAAGTATCTTAGGAGCATGGTTTATTACTATTTACTGGTATTTCTGGCACAAATGTGAAAAACTACACTGAGGAAGGGAGAAAAATATAAGTGTGTGTCTCTTGTGTCTAAACGTCGGGATGAGATTGATGATGTGCAGGTGGAAAGTGTGTTAAAGGTGCTCAATAATAACAAAGGCATTCACTATATTTCATCAAAAAGTTATTAATTTGTGGCAGTTTACTTTCTTTCCCTGCAGAATCTTATCATTATCCACACTGAAGCCACAAAATTTGCTGAGAGGTGACACACGTTGAAGGGGACTCTTGTGCATCTGATTACTCAGCCCCTCTCTCTCAACCCTTTCCACTCTGATCATATCACCCTCTCCTCCTCCCCTCCTCGCCTGTCATTCTCCCTTTCCTTTCTCCTCTTGATCAGAGCCCTTTGCACCCTCAGCTCCCATCATCGTGCACTCCTCTCATTCCAC
Organism: Holocentrus rufus; assembly: GCA_900302615.1. Classification (NCBI taxonomy): domain Eukaryota; kingdom Metazoa; phylum Chordata; class Actinopteri; order Holocentriformes; family Holocentridae; genus Holocentrus; species Holocentrus rufus. The sequence goes on along the minus strand of OMLF01056350.1, from coordinate 22,388 downwards.
CTGAAAATGAAGCGTCCTCTTTTTGGCTAGAAAGAAAATGCTTTTAATTGAAGACCTTATGGAAAGAGTACATGTTATATATTCTGTTTCTCTGATGTCGTCATCAGGCAATTCAGAGTGTATCAGTTGTGGTTAAAGTCTCTATTCAGGGCAGAGTGTGGATTTTCTGGGTGACCTCATTGCAGAATGTGCAAGCAGATGAGGATGTCATACAGAAATGCAAAAATGTGCTCTCAGTCAGAACAGGCTACATGTATATCATTTAGTGGCATTTGCTGGTCAGTGGCCCTCAGTCCTCCTTTTTGCTGCTACAATCAGTCTGGCTCAGAGAGCAGAGCAAGGCCCAGATTAAAAAATAAAAAAACAACATCCTCTACCATACACAATTGGGATAGTGACGGCTTCAAACAACAGAAGAGGTGACAGAAAATCCTGTAACTGTCAATAAACTGCACATAGAAAACACATGCTGACCAAACCAGTCGGACTCTGATCACTTTATAACAAAGGACTGGAAGAGAAGTTTTGAGTCCTCACTCTTAGTAGTTGAAGAAGTGTGTATATATTTGACACCAGAATTTGGGCATATAGAGCGGATCTAGGAGGTCTGTGTTAAGGAAAATGGGATGCTCTTCTCTGTCAAGTGAGTCTGGAGATTTAAGACGCCAGACTCACTTGGCATTAGCATTCCTAATCTGTACAAACTGTCTGCCTCGCAATATTTATCACCATTTTCAGACAATAAAGTTCTTAGGCATTTTAATCATGAACACCTCTCATTTTTTAGAAAGAAGCATGCTTTTTTGGTCCTCAAAATATTCTTGAGCACAATCTGTCCTGCAGGAAAGTCTGAAAAAAAAAATAAACGAGCAAGCACAGCGGCTTTTAAATAACCATACTGCTGCTTTTGAATGTTTTAGCCCATTTACTACACTTGACATAAACTTGGCATGACGACCAACTCTTTTCCAAAGCCTGCCATACTGTTTTAGATGTTTGAATGTATGTTTCCACACAGCCATTCCTTTCCATTCATTTCAGTGTGGTACAAAAACTTAAACCTTACTTGAGATAAGTCATCCATCCCATTAGACATCCTACACAGGTTTATTTTTGATTAGGTACTTTATTATTGCATGGTAAATTTAGTCAAATGCCTGCATGGATTAGAAAAGTCTAATTTTAAAGTAGGATTACAACCTGAACCTTTAAAAAAATTGAGTAAATATTTAAAAGGAATGGAATGCTTTGAAAAATGATAGATTATTAGATTAGATAAAGCAAGCATGTGGTAAAAAGGATAAAACTTGTAAAAACGTGTACGGTCATTTTAAAATGTTTGACAAATGAAGCCATTCACTTCATGAAAACTCTAGTGACTTCTGTCCAATTGGGAAAACTTAAAATAAGACAGAACTTTTCCCATCTCATGTGAAACTGAAACAATAAAAGGCGGTCGTACCGGGTGATCTCCTCCTTGAGAGCAGCAGGATCAGGAGGGTAGAACTTGACTCTCAGACACATGGTGAACGGTGGCTGAGCTGGAAGATGGAAGCACATGTCAGAGCATTTCAGAGAAAGCCAAGAACGCCTTCATTTAGGCTAAAGTAAGAGTTCAAATAATTAACAGACAGACAATCAGAAAACACCATCTTGCAACATGTCATTGTCACACAGCACTACCGAACTGTATGCTACTGATATTAGTACTCTTATTATTCAGCTATATAAGTAAGAGTGTACAAACATTACAAAACATAGTCTAACATGAATTGAAATAAAAATCTGATTATCAGCACAGAATATCAATGATAAGAACAGACAGAATGAGGGATTAATAGCTCCATTTCCAGAATTACCCACATGAATAAACACCAACTGAAAATACTTACATTTCATTTGCTTGGCTATCGATTTTGTGAACTCCAGCCAATGCTGCATCAGCGACAAAAAGAGAGACACGCAGTGTGAATAACAAATGTGACATATATGGCACATGCAAAAAATCACCTCTGATTAATCTACACGACAAGTCATTCATCTGACACGCTCGGTGTTAATTACCATAAGATTCAGCTGTTACTATTGACAGTTTCCAGGGGGAACCTGTTTGTGTCACACATGGCGTCATGTTAATAATAGCTGGAGAGCGATCAATGGATAGATAGATAGATAGATAAATAGATTGATAGATAGTTTATTATCCTCCTTAGAGGAAATTTGTTTCCACAGCGTGTACATACACACACACACACACACACACACACACACAAACACACACACACTGTATAATGAGCAGCAGTCTCTGAAATCACTGTTCAAATGAAATATCAGAACATGGAATAAATTCATAGTATATGAAGAATTAGCATGGCTTTCATTTTATTATGAAATCAATATCAAAGAACACCAGTGCAATGTATCAAACAGCTCTCTGCCACATGACAGTGAAGGTCTCTTGAGGCTGCAGCAGCGTGGTTGATTAAACATCATGCTTTGACTGACAGTGAGCTCCTACTAGTGGTCAAAGTTACACTGGCTCTGCATCTACGGCCAGGCTCAGATCCTGAATCGTTCTCTCTGGGAATATATTCTCTCTGCTTCTTCCCCCCAGGTTGTCTCCTGCCCAGCCCTGCCCACCCCCAGCAACAGCCACCAAAATAGTCCTGAGTGACAGCATAGCAAATGCAGCATCAGCAGGACCTGGTTCTTGTCTCCAGGACTAAAACATGATCTGAGAACATGTGAATTCTTCATGAATCAAGCAGTGCAGCTACAAGCCTCACAGCATAATAACTCAAAGCCTGACGGAACAACCATCACTCTAAAAGGGGATTTGAATGAAGACAAGTGAGGAACACAACTCTTCAATCTGGCCCATAATCTACGCCCTGTTCTCGTTCTTCCCTTAAATCAAATCAAAAATATATTCTTAAGTGTTTTTCACAAAATAAATTCATTGCAAAATGATTTACAAGGCAACAGAGGGACATAATTCAATTCACTTTCTTTCCTCCACTGCCTTCTTTCCTCTACCCGTTCTATTACCTCTCCTTTTCAAATCACCTCTGTTCCCCTGCGGAAACACAGGTGGTTTTACTTAAGAACAGAGAAGAAAAACTGTATTTTTACATAGAAACAAAGCACACTTCTCTTTTGAAAACATTAAAAACATGTACAATTCAAACACGTTTGTATATGAGTCCTTTTGTATTCAAATCCTGCCCCTTCTAACCACTGGAAGCAATTCACCACCGTGCTTTGCATTTTATTATGAGAGTGTGATTTCAGACTCAGCATTGTGATTCATATTCTGATTTATGTTCAAATTTGGGCTTGTCCCAAATAACAAGAAAGCAAATTGCATTATATTTATCTCTTTTGAAGCTGAACATTTATTAGTTTTTCTATTAAACACAATAAATATGCTACCAGCTCACAGGACTGGTTAGTTTATAAAAACTTCACTCATAAATTCTGAACTTATTGAGGTCAGTTTCTCGTACCATGCACTTTATAAATTAAGTTAACTGCAAAAAAATAAATTAAGTAAACCGCAAAGCACTTTGAAATTAGATTCTCTCATCCACTTCAATGATTTAAAAAAAATGTTTATCTCACATTTTCAATAATAATTGTGATTGCTTTTGGTGCTGCATGTTCCAGTGTGCTGCTGACTGACTGACTGACTGCTACAACATGGGCCTGAATGATATTGTATATATATTTTAAGAACATCCATTTTTCTCTTGAGGGTCTCTCTTAATAAAAGAGACCTCGATCTAAATGAGACTACCTGATCAAAGTAAGGGTAAATGTAGAAAACGCACATAAGCAAGTACACAAAGGCCTCCTACCCATCCACACACACACACACACACACACACTGCAAAAATATTAATCATAACACGTTATTAATTCACATCTTCGGTGTTCAAATCTTGTTTTTCTTCAAACAAGGTAAAAAAAAGTCATTTTCATGATACTAGTGGGCTGATCTGACTTATTCTGCCTTGTTTCAACATGTGAAACAACTGCACTGGAAACAGATGGGATTATTTTGTCCCACTGGGAGATTTTTTTTTCACTTGTTTTAAGAAAAACAAGATTTTGTTACTGAATAAGAGACTAAAAAACTTGTTAAGATTTATTCAGTGCACATACCCTCTGCTTGTCTGGATCCACATATCTGATGCCAAAGTAGTCTTTCTCCAGCAAGTTGAGGTGGTGGCAGATGAGGTCAAACAGATATTGTCCCTTTGCATCCCGCTGCAACAGAAGAGAAGAGAAACAAAAAATGATTAACTCTGCATGACCGCAAGAGCCGGAGAAATGAAAAGACTCAAAGTTTGAGCGTGAGAAATAATTCCTGCTAGCAGACTGCGCTTCAGATTTCTCAAACCCTGCCACAGATATCTAGGATTCATCCAATATTAATACACAGACAGAGCCATCTAAAGAGTCTGAAATAACCCCCATCCACAGCTAAAGGAAGAGCTAAAAGAGAGAGTGGATTAAATAAGCTGAGATCTGGCTGTGTTTTTGCTCATGCCCTCCATTCTGAACCTCCCTCATGAGCAACGGAGAACATGAACAAAAAAAACAGTCACACATACTATGGCATAGAGAAAGACCTGGGCTTCCTCCACTGCTGCCAGTAAGCCTCTGATACTCCCTCCTTCCTGTTCACAGCACGCCAGTCTGCATAACACAGCTGATCAGTACACAACAACTGCCCATCCAAAGCCAAGGATCCAGAAAAAATTGGATCAGACTGTGGAAATGTTTTTTTAATGCCTTCTCACTTTGATTTGGAGAATAATCTCAAGTAATCTTCTTCAGCCTAATCTGCAAAACAAACTGTGAGACATTTCTGTGGGACGTCTTAATGGCTTATGTATGACAAGGCACTGTTTCATAATGCTTACAAAAATGCCAGCGCACTGTAGATCCCCAAGCTATGAGTGAGTAAAACTGTCACCTGCTGTGCATGCAGGGTAGAGGCTACTGTACATGGCAAAACAATAAGATATATAAAGGCGTGTAAAGGAATAGTTCACCCAAAACACACACAAAAAAATATATAGATTTTCCCACTTACCCTATCCATCCAAATCGTTTGTGTAATTTGATGACACTTCCTGACTGTTATGACCTTCCCTGTCTCCCATCACTCCACTACAATGGGACTGGAGGACTATTTCCTGTTGAAGAGCACAGACAAAGTGCATCCCCCTGCCTCTAATCTGTACTCATAGGGGTGGATAGATACAGCTTGCCAGTGCTCTTCCACAGGAAATAGTTCCCAACAAAACTCTTCACCCCAGAGTTCTGTGGATTATGTTGGGTATCAATGTCATTATTTTTAAAAAGAGCTGTTGCTGTTGAGTTTGTCACATGTACATTTTTGACAGTTTGAGCTCCACAAAACAATACCCATCCACCCTCATTGTACTGGGGTACCGGATGATGGAGGCAGACCGGAAACCTCACCATATCATGCAGAAAGTATCTGCATGGATATACTGCACTAAGGGTAAGTGGGGGAAATCTATATTTTTTTTCTTTTGTACTTTGTCTGAGCTGCCTTCTTTAAAAAGATTAAATATAAAATCAAAGATGAAAGACAGCAGACAGGGATGGTAAAAGATCAGAGAAGACGCCCACCTGTAAAACCCCCATTCATGTCTCTCCATGTGTCTCAGAAAAAAAAAATCTTTGCAGCCTATAGCATTCACCCATTGCAGAATTTATTGGCATAAGTACATCAGAGTGCTGATTACAACTGGGTGGGACACTGCAGCAAGCCAAAAGGCAGGTAGAGTAATAATCTACAGGTCTCCACTTAATCAGAGGCACTGGAGATGCCACATTGTACAAATTAGTGTCAGTCACTCTGAAACTCTGAAAAATTGCACCATCATGTTAGAGAAAATAATTCTCAAAAATTGACATTTGGATAAATTCACAAGCCAAGATATAATGTGGCCCATGAGGAGTATGGATCTCATGTGCTGACTTTGACATTTCAGCACCTTGACTTCTGTGGCATTAAGGCATTGTATCAGAACATGTTTCAGATAAATGTGAGGAGGTTGACAAGGTGGGTGTGATAAATCAATGTCAGTAACAGAGATTAATGCTCGTGCCACTTCACTGCCCTCGCTGCTCTCTCCCTCCGTGCCACGGAGACATCGTGCCCACGTGCCACATGGCCAAGCTTTCTCACTGGGGGCCTTTTAAAGGAGCGCTGTAATGGGGTCAGTCAGCGCGCACACACACACACACACTTCTTAGTGTCACACTGCTCATGGGTCTTTCACACACAACTGTAAAAAGAACACACTTCAAGGTCAAATTCGGCGGCTGTCACATCAAGTTGTTATTGACAACATATCAGCCTTAAATATTTTTCTGATTCTTGATTCCACATGAACTAAAAAAATCACTGAGATTCTTTTGGAGAATTTTCTCATTGAGAAGCAAATCTGAGACTTATGCTGCAATCTATTATGGTCAGATGTGGGGGTTGCAAAGTCAAGTGTGCTTCATTAGCAACATTCAGTCCAGGTGGGAAAAACATGGATGGCTGCTAATGCAAACAAGCTTTGTAATGTTAATGACAAAAGTTGAAAGCAATGAGTAAATGCAGGTTTAGCCAAATACTGTATCTGTAAGTTGAGTGATTTAATCATCACAATATGATGACATTAAACATTAATGTTGTTTTGAAAAGTATATAATGTTATAGAGTTCACAGATAAGCACTAACAGTGTGGGTAGGCATGTTGCAACTCTGATTTAAGGCCGTTCTATTTGACTCTTCCTACTAGGAAGATAGAAATCCAAAGTTCTGACTTACAGTTGAATGCAGCACTACTGTTTATTGGTTGTACAGCAGGACAAGTCTGAGCTTGTGAACACTGAAGGCTGAAAATACATTTGACACGTATGCCAATCTCAATACTTTGTGGCCATGGAACAGAGGCTATACCTGCTGAAAAATCTGACGACCCACGTAAAGTCTGCCCATGCAGGGAGGTTCTGCTGAAGGGAACACATGCGTTCATGTGAAAATAAATAATCTGCTGCACGTCTCAGCCCTCAACTCTGAAAGGCTGGACCCCATTTGGCCTTCTCGGTCCTCTTCGCTCTAACTCTCTCTCTGCTCTTTCATCCTGTGATGGCAGTAGAAGTGTCACTGGCAGCACTCTCCTCAATATCATTACTCAGGCTGATGATAACAGGCACTTCATTAGGACAAAGGTCTGTCGATGCTGGGCTTGTCGCTTAACAACCATGACTCTCCCTAACCGAACGTCGATAGGAGCTCCGTTACTGGAGGTAACTGACCTTTGTGTTGTGAGACCGAGGGCCTTCATGGGTGCCCGCTACTGTCACTTCTAGATTCTTCCCTCACAGTAACATTACAAACCAATCTGACATGCCCACTTACTTACTGGAGCTAGAAACCATAGAAAGGCAAGACTCAGGGTTTTGTACTGCACACATATGCACACTGCTTCAAAGGGTCACACACACAAGCTAACACCACTCCAAAAAAAAAAAAAAAAAAAAAAGAAAAAATAATAATAATCACACATATACCAGCTATAATTTCATACTACAGTGTTCACAGTCAACACAGTCCATACTCCATGAATAAATTAAAACTATGAATCATACAACTTGAGCTCACTTGACCTAGAAATATTCAATTTCTATGCGCAACACCAAGAACACAAGAGCACTAAGCAGGCTGAAAATATGTAAGCGATGTTGTGTGATGCTTCATTTCCCCTCCAGTGTCATCACTGGGCTGAAAACCCTGCAACAGGGAGCCAGTGACAAAGCTAAAAACAAAACAAAACAGTGAAACATGGCTGTATAGAGAAAGCACATTAAGTGAGAAGGGACACCTGCTCCGTTTTCTTTGCAACAAAAGAGGAAGTTTGTTAGTATTCCACGGCGCTCCCATCGCCCTCCTCCACTCTTTGTCTTCCTTGCCCCCC
>OMLF01056350.1:0-14328 GCA_900302615.1 Holocentrus rufus | reverse complement strand
TGTCTCTGCCCCACACAGAGCACAGCTGCATTATTCCCCCACCAGTCTCTCTAATTACAAGATCGACGTGATTGCAGGAGAGAAAGGATGCGCGGAGGAAAGCTGGTGAATTTCTAATTAATACTAATGAACCGTCTCCTCACTTGGCTTGGCATCTAAATATAACATTAAAGGAGCCTGACCAGATCCAGAGCAGAGTGCGCTGCGGTTTGACCTGTGGCTGAAAGAGTCATAAATGTGTTTTCGAACAACCGAGAGACCAGGTGCGATCAGATTTACAATATCCAACCCTGCCACGGAGTATTTGTTGAATAAATAGTCCCAGTCTCACACCTTCTGTCACGTCCCTATTGTTGGAGAGGCAAAGATCTCGGAAATAAATTGTGTGCTCAACCATGAGAGTGTGGATGAAATAGATCACTGGGACAACATTTCAGCTGTGGCCAAATGTCCCTGTTTTACCGTAAATAATGAAACAGCAACCAAATGTAATTAAATGTCAAACAGCATCATTAACAGATTTCTCTTGCACAGTCAGTTCTCTTGAAGTCAGTTTATTGGACATGAACTCATCCTGAGAGGAAATTAGGTGGCAACAGAGGCAGACAAGCCCTAATAAAAAACCTCATTGGATTTAGGTTGGGAAAAAAAGTAATAATGTAGTCTCATTCTGAAAACGGTACAATTTGGCAACACTGCAGAGTGGAGCCAGGCAGTTTAGTCGGGCTGCTCGGCTCCCTCTTGGTTGATTACTCATCTAATCAATCTTTAGGGTCCTTGTCAACAAAGGCATCTTTGTCTGTGACGAATCCTGCGGTCAATGGAAAATACATTCAACATCAATTACATCGGTTATAATCTGAAAATTTAACATCTTCATACATGTCAAAGTGGAATAGAAATCCTGCTGCTTAAACTACATTTTGATAAAAAATGTACAACTTTATTGCTGAATTATTCAGCATTTTAATGTGCATGAAATAGCTTGCAAGAAACTAATTAGGTCTAAACTCTGTGATTAATGTTGAATCAAGCCACAGTGGTCAGTGTATCCAGCGTGCATAATGCAAAATAAAAAACAACTGAATGTCCCTGAACCCCCTGCAGACTTCCAGAAAGAAGCTAATAGGCATCTCTGAATGACAGTGCAGTTAAAAAAGCCTCTGACATACTTACAACTGAAAACAACACAGCTGATCTTTTACTTCCTAAGGAGACAAGTAACAACACATTATGTAATAACTTTACAAAATGTAATAAAGTTGTTACAAAATGTGTTGTTATTACACAATGCAATGTTACAAGCCCCAAGAGTACAATAGACCCTTTCCTTTCAGATTAATCATTAAAATGGTTTCCATGTCAGCGCAGGAGCACAGACCATTAATAAAAGATTGTATCCCTTTATATTGAGGGTGGTGGAAACATGACGCTGTTGACTGAGTGGGATACTGTGTGTGTGTGTGTGTGTGGTGTATATGTGAGTGTGTAAGACTCAGAGGACCTGTGGCACTGGAGCCCTAGGCCTGATCGCTCTGGTTTCATAAGGAGATTACTTTCCCCAGGCCCAGGAGAGCGAGCGATCGCAGTGGTTAATGTAGCAGACCTGCTCCGTCTCCGGGCCGAGCTGCACGGAGCTCAAGCCAAGACCCTGCCACTTCAGCTGGGGCTGGGGGCTCCCAAAGGGCAGCCACATCCACTCTCAGTCGATATTAAACACACAGCTCTATTTACAGTAGGCCTTAAAAACCAGTGAAAGGTCTTCTCCAGCCGCACAGAGATGAAAGTGTTGCAGTGAGCGTGGAAAAGCTTCAGATCCGTTTCATGTTTTAAAGAGTGACTGAACAACGTCTTTCAGCAAAGACAATCTCTTTCATGGATTGAGAAAGGCATTCGAACTTGGGGAAAAGTGAGTGACAGATATAAACAAAACTACAATTAAAGCCCGAAGCACCACAGCTGTATAAATGTACAGAGGAAACACAATGTAAGCCGCTGGCTGGTGAGGCTCAGCTGGACTCGGCTGGGACAGAAGGAGTGGAGGATGAGCAGATGGGAGACGGGACTGAGTGGTCGTGATTGATCTGCCTATAACACAAAAAAATTTAGTGCTGCTCACCATGCAGGAGAGACCCAAATACATACATATTGTTAGATCAGGTCAATGACTGGGAAACTGTATGGGACGGAGGGAAAAGGGCCTGCTACGCCTCGGCTGGCTGTCTCTAGGTCGTCATTTTATTTACTTTTTCAACCTGAGGAGGGCAGCACCTGCTGTGATTTGAGGTGTTAATTAGAAAACCTGTGCATTGGCAAAGAACTGCCAATTTTGGGACCAGACTAAAACTGTACAACTTTCTTCCTCTCCCCTAGACAGCCAGTCCTCATCACACTCTGCCCCCACAGCTGAAGAGGACAGGAGCAGGAGAGGACAGCATCGTACTCTTAAAGCAGCCCAATATCACGGGCCATGCTGGTATCTATGGGTCAGTGGGTGTATAGCCAATTAAACGCTTCATGCACATCTTACATGACTTACTGCCCCCACAGAGGAGTCAAATTGAATTGCAGAAGCCAAATACTCTGGAAAATGCAGCAAACAAAATAGGTTTTCTCCCTCAGGGCGTGGATCTGATTTATCAGCACACGGTCAGACTCTTGATGTCATTGTGGTAGCTCAATGGCAGCTTTTGACTAGGGTTATTAACTTATATGCAGCCCTGGGCAGTTGAGAGAGATGCATGTAATAGAAAGTGACAGAATATCTCGAGAGTGATTAAAAAGCTTCACACAGACTATTTCACAATCATCAATCATCCAAACAGCATGCTAAAGTGACAGGCCAATATTAGCAAAGACATCATGCGACATCATAATAATGCCTTTAGGAACAATACGGCACTGTATGGCACAAAGACAATGCAGTGTGCATTTTGTGATTTTACAAATAGTACATTCGAATCTCACACACAATTTCCAGGATGGAGCACAACGGCAAATTGGCAAAAAATGTATTATGGAATATCAAGCAACAGACTTCAAGACAAGCTTACATGAAAAGGAAAAGAAGAAATCGACCAGCTGTATATATGAGCTGTATGGTATATGTTCAAGGACAGAACACGATCTTACTTTTTGTCCTGCGGTTTATTCAAAGTAGAGATGGATTTAATATGTAGTGACAAACAGATATAAAGTGATGCAGTTGCTGTGAGGCTTTGCATCAACGGTATGATGCCGTGAACTAGGGGAACAACACACAGTACAGTCTCACCAAGCAAAAAGTGGGGCATCAAAACATGGCGGGAATGTGTATGGATTTGTCCCAGAAATGTGAGGAACCGAGGGAACAAGCAAAGCAAAAGAGAGCGGTGGATAAAGAAGTGATGTGGATAATTGTTTTCTAAAGTTCTGAATGGTGGATAGTTTGAATGGGTGAAACGAGTTGGCATTTATGATTAATAACAGAAATACACAGAAGAGAAATGTCCTAGGCAGCTAAATGCCAAGGCGTCACTTCAACACCCTTAGTGCTCAAAAATGATTCATAATTGACATTTTTATCAGTAACCTAACTTGACACAACCGGCACGGCTGTCAACAAATCGTTAATTAACACAGTGTAAGAAAGTGAAAAAAGTTGAATGTGAAAACTTTTAAGACAGGCTTAATCAGCCTCTGGTCGCTGAATCTGAATGTAACATCTCAGCGCTGTCATCCTTCTCTGTTGAACTAAGTGACCCATTTGAAGTATGAAATGAATCGAATTTTACCCAACTATTCAAGCAAAAATTTAGGGGTAGGAGGAAGCGTGCTGAGCCACTCAAAACCAGATTTGGTTAATGGTAAATGGACTCCATTTATATAGAGCTCTTCTAGTCTGCTGACCACTCAAAGTGCTTTATAACATATGCCTCACATTAACACACAGATGGCGGAGGTTGCCATGCAAGATGCCAACCTGCTCATCAGGATCAGTTAGGGGATCAGTGTCTTGCTCAAAGACACTTTGACGCGCTCTATGGAGGAGCTGGGGATCGAACCAGGAACTTTCCGATTGCTAGACGACCCGCCGTGCGTCCTGCCACACGTTTGCCCTTGTCATAACTGTGCAGAGCTGCATTCTGCGACAGCCTCATTTCTCTGAATCATTTATTGAGGAGATTGCATCTCCCTTGGGCCTCCATTAGAGCATTGACACGCAGGGGCAGCGGTGGGCCTCTCACGCCTGCATGCACAGGCAGCCGGTCTCCGGGGCCACACAGCTTTCTGCATTTTTATGGTTGGATTCACCACTGGTAAGTGATCTTTCCTGGGGCTCCGGAGACAATGGAAAGGGTGAAGTGGCACCATGGAGGGCCCTTTTCCTCAGCATGAGATGTCTAAAACAGCCGAAGGGTGCCCATTCTAGGAAATGGAGCTCGACATCGTTTTCCCTTTCACCAGCCAGTCAATCAGCCAGCTAGTCTGCCAGACACGTGCACTGCTCTACAGCTAGATAAAAACAAGGATATGAGGACATGTATACACAAGGTACTCTGATTTTATAGCAGACAAGAAGACAGAATATGTAAAAGCTGTTGTGACACGAGTGCTTAAACAAAATCTTATCTACAGTACAGTGCCTGTGGCATGCTGGATTCAAACGGAGCTACTCAATATAGAGGATGTCATCCTAAACACTAAAGACACACCAAGAGAAATTCAAGCAGCAAAAGAGCGACAAGGCAATAAATCATAAACTTAATGCAGTTTGCAAAGAAGTGCTATATCAAAACCGCTTCAAATGACATTGTAAGAAATAGGATCGTTATCTATCTCACCCAGGTAATCTATTTCAAGCTTTAATCTCTGGCAGCTATTTCTGGCTGACTGACACTGACTTCCCCAGTGGGTCCACTCTACAATGTCGCACATAAAAAGAAGTGTGTCTCTCCAGCAAACCAAATGCCAGCTAGGTGTGACTTTATCAGCAGAGCCAGAGAAATCAGGCATTCCACCTACTCACGACGAAAAGCCTTGAATTCACACAAAAAGCATTCCGCTGCCTTTGCTTTTTCTTGCTCACTTTATTGTGTTGTCTTTACTTCAGATTACAGCAGCAATCTAGTTTTATCACTGCGTCCTGCTGGCAAATGTGCAGTTTGCTTGTGTCGCCTGGTTGAGTAATGGATCCTCTGAGTGCTTTGGGCTTCAGGCAACAGGGAATACTGTCACACCACCAGTACTTTTAGGTTTGTATTTCTAAAGCCATCTGTCAATACGCAGTGCTGTGCAATCAGTCTGCTGCATGTGCATGAATCTGCTGGAGAAAGATAGAGAAACTGTCTGCAGGAGCTGTGAGGGACACGTGCATTTGGTAAAGTGCACTTAGGACATATGGATGAGATAAAGGAAACTTCAATCCCGCTCCACAATGCATGCAAGACATTCGCCAAGGTATTAAAATAGACAGAGCTGTTCAAAAGCTCTTAATTATGCAAAAGGGAAGGAGACTCTCACTATGCTGACCACAGAGGCTGGTGTCACTGTATCCATGCAATTCAGATACACTAGACACACCGAGGCCAACAAGAAAGCAGAGCCGACTTTTGTGGGTCTGTGTCAAGCTTTTTGAGTGGTTCAGTGGGTTTCCCCTGAGTGACCAATACAGAAACCAACACCAAGTCAGAGCTGACTCAGACAATGAAGTGCTACATTACAAGGGATTTGGAATTTACAACTTCCTAATGCAGTCAATCATACAATTTGTTGACCTGTGACAAAGAAATGGACATATTCACATTATTTAAAAATCCATTATCCTCAGCTTAAACCATATACTAAACCCCTCAGACAAGGTAATGTGCCTGTAATAATTTCTCTAGTCAATCCTGGTCCTATAGGCTCTATTTTGGACAAAGTGGCCTCACATTAGGTTCGTTCAATGTGACAGAGGAGGGGTGACATGTTCTTCACCACAACCCAAGTGACTCTGAGTTGCCAAATTATTCATCATATGAAAACCCATACACACACACACACACAGTCAGTATTTTGTGTGTTTTGGAGAAGAGCTGGATACCACAGGGAATTACATAAAGTTCTACTGTCTAAGTTCCCATTTCACTTCATATTTTCACAATGCAGCAGCGATTCGGATCGGTTTCAGTCAGTGCACTAGTAAGGCCATTCCCAACTGATCTATTCTCCTGTGGCTTCAGATTCAATCAGCCCCTAGACAAAAATAGGGAAGGATGGAGCTACGAGATACTTTTCCACAATAAAAAAAAAAAAAAAAGATATGTATTTCGGGAGGGAAATTACAGTTTGACAGTAAAAAGATAACTGTTTCTTAGCGAGTGCCCATCTTTCCAAGAAAGCGGTTTCTTTCTGCCCTTTATCTTGTGCACTCTTGCTACCCATTAAAAGATCTGATGGCAGCAATTTATTGAAGGAGACACACAATGCTTTTACCAGCTGTTTTATTTGTGTCAGCACATTCTTTACGTAGCCGCAAAAAGGGCCATTTTTACAAGTGAAGTGTGAAAAATAGGAGGAAAATTGAAAGTGTCAAGAAACACAGAGATGAAAATCTCTGGCGCAGGCTGGCAATCAGAGTCCATCAGTACAGGCAGGGGAGGATTGCGCGATGAAGCCAGGGAGTGTGTGAACCCTCACTGGACGGGTTATCACATTATCAGCACAGTATCAGTGACAATAATGCCAAACAGAGGGTGCCATGGAACTGGAACAATTCAGCCCAGTGGGTGTCCACGCATATTTTACCAACAGGAGAGAAAGGGCCAGTGGTGAAGACTGCCTGGTAGGCTACAGCCGCTTTTGCCTGGCGGGGGGAAGGGGGGCGGTTTGGCAAAGAAGACGAGGCTGCATGGGGCTCCGCGAACCAGTTGCCTCATTGTTTATAAAAAGCAGAGGGCAGAGACAGACTGTGAACCTCATCTATACCCTGAAACCATCAGCACACCACGTAGTGCTGCTTTTAACAGTAACCTTTGACACTGAACCTGCCTGGTAATGGTTTCTGTTGAGGTGCAATGTTCAAAAATGCCATTTATGAAATGGAGAGTGATGAAAAAAACACTATCTTTAAAAGGCTTGTGGGCACTAACATGGCCACAAGAAGAAATCCAATACTGCAATGCTTATGGCTATTGCACTAATAAACAACAAGCATTAGTCAATGTGTGAATGAGTCTTTGCCAGGAACACTAACGTGCATGGCTGGTAAAATGCGTCATGCCTGTGGGCTAAAGCTAGATGCGGTTATGATAATACGGCGTGCTGTAGGAGTACCCAGTTCCCATTACTGTAGAGGCCGGCAACGGATGAGAAGAAATGTCAGGTCTGAGGGGTTGATGCAGTCTGAATTAGAGACACTGAGTCATTGCCCGACAGCCTTGCACTACACTGGGGGAGACCAAACTGGCGCGTCACCATCAGAGCTGTGCAGATGCCAAAAAATTAAGTATTGTTTCTATGCTAATCCCAAGAATGACACCAATTGTGCTGCGTATTCTGTTTTCGGGGTATTTGTTACACTTTTTAGTAAGAAAATGTTACTATTGTGCTGTGGAGGAATAACTGCAAGCCCCCTAGAAATGCATTTAGCCCGGGTGACAACAGTATGGAGACGAAGAATGGCACTCTAACCACAGACATGAAGAGAAAGCAAAAAGCACATTTTCACAAAAGTATTTAGCAATATTTGGTCAACAAAGGACCAAGTGCATGGGAAAGTGGGATCCAACGGCTGTGTGTCGTACATCTGTCTGTTATCACAGTGCTGATAAAACTTACAAAAAATCTAGCTCTGCATGATGCTCAGCATGCAGCCTATTTTGAAATCACTGTACCCACAATGCTCAGCTGTACGTGCAGCTGAGAGATGAGACAGAAAAGCTATTAGAGCCGAGCTGGCAGAGAAATCCATCACTGGTGGGCTGTAGGACTCGTGACTCAGAAATTCTCATTGAGAAACTTATTCATTTCCCCGTGCCTGCAGGAAAGTAGAGAATAATTTGGGCAGATGTCACATCCATCCAACAAACACACATTACAGAGCACATTGCAGGTGGCAGGGCTACACCCTTCTCACAGTGGCTACATACACGTTGTCAGTTTTTGGGAATGTTTATGAATGAGAGTGAATGTCATTACAGCACATATGTTATGCATTAGAAGTATCAGGGTATCTACAATGTGTTTGCATGGGTAAAGTCATTCCACTCCCCTCATAGTGCCTAAATAATGCGTGTCAACATGGGATTGTTTCTGCTTCAAACCAATATGGCTGCTGCTATTACTGGTATAGATAGTATTTTTAATTTAAAAGACAATACCAAGGTTACCCATCAAATTTTGGCATTGCAGTTTTTTTCCCTCAGTGCTGTCTGTGGATACCACATTTTGCACCATTTAGTTTTTTGTGACAACCATATTTAGCTGTAGTCTGGACATGGCTTGTGAAGCACGGAACATTTTCTCATATTCTCTCTTTGACGGATCTCACGCAGGTACTGAGGTTAAGTGTAATGTGGTTTTCAAGGATTTGGGACTGGTGAGCTTTTAAAAGCCTCATATTATGCTTATTTAAGAGTGATTTGGGAAAAAGGTTAATACTCGTTATGCAATTTGCTCCCAAAACCAAGATGCAAATCCATTAAAAATTTGGTTGCAAGCAGTTCTGGGACCCGAAACATATAATCTGCAAATATAATGCAAGCGTTTTCTTAAATCTGCTTTAATAATGATTTGTGACAGCTGACAGAAATGGGACTACGACACAGCTGTGCTGTTGGTCTGCTAGCACTCTGAAACTAGCTCCAGCACTGTATACAAGAGATAGGCTGCGTGTTGACAGATTGATCAACAGTCAACACCCACATCCCAATGCTTAGTAGCCTGTGCTGGAACAAAAGCCTGCCAGTTGTGCTGACATACTGTATGCTAAAGCATTAGCATGTGCACCAGACAGAGCTACCTACCAGACTCACATAGATTATTATAGTGCCAATCCTCTCATCCCATACTGGGTGAGGTGACCAATGGGCCAAACTCCCAAAAAGTCAGTGTAGTCCTTTAAGTGTAACTACACACTAAAACACTTCTTGTGTAATAAACTGGTATTTAGCATTATGCAATTATGGAATACAAGAATGCTGGATATAAGCTACTGTCAACATTTGAGCACTAATTTGCCAGTGCAATATTTATTTCACCAAACCTGGCTCAGTTTATCTTCCGCTGGCTAAAAAAACAGACTAAAGGTACAGGCATGTTCAAGGATCATTGTCCTTAAATGTAAATAAGTCAAGAAATGCCCCTTCCCCTAGTACAAAGGTAGATTTGAGACACTCCACCCTGTTCCTCTGCAGTCCAACCTCAAAAACATTCATTTGACATAGAGACAGTTGGAGCTTGACATTTCTCTCCCTCCTAATTCTGTTTCGTTTCCTATTCATCTAGCACGTCTATTACTATTACAGGGTTGTGTTGAGATGACCTACCCTCAAAAGTCAAATGCTCTCTTTAATGAAGAGTGCTCGTGAATGCTAGACTCCACAATAACGGGGGAATTTAGGAAATTATCTTATTGGACACACACAAATGGATCAGCGACTGGGAAACAAAGGGACAGTTCAATGCCTCGGAGCTTCCCAGTGCCCTCTAAAACTGAGCTGTCTTTGATAACTCCCAGAGGACGCTGTGGTGAGTCCTTAAAAGCGACAGTCTGGCAGAGTGATAATGCAACACGATTTGTCATCTGTTCCTTAACATTAGTCCCTTTGCAAATCACCAGCACAATTAGTTTAACATAAAGTGGAACCTATTACTGAAACAGTATATCAAGCCTATTTTCTTGATGATTTTCCATATCATCCTAATAATTGTTACCATGCTAATAAATCTGTCGTACAAAATTTTACAGTAATTGATAAACTTTGTCAGTTCACGTTACTTACAGCCACTGACTTGACAAGGGCTGCAAGTAGGGGATAATGAAGTTTAAAAAGGTCAATAGGTAATGAGATTTTCTTTCAAAATATGTGCCCAACACACACACAGCACTGCCTCTCATTATCCTTGAATATGAGATTCAATAGAGCAATCTTCTGAAATGTCTCAACCTTGTTTAGTGTGATCCAATTTGATATAATGTAATCTTTAAGTACTTTTCCATAGCAGCCATGACACACTATCCTTCTGAGGTGGTTATTGAGTTGAACTGAGGGGCAAAACAACTCTCTACTCTCCTTTCAGCACTCGGCTTTCACAAAGTTTCATAGACACAATGGGAAGTAGAGTAATTTCTTTCAGACCTTGTTATTCTCAATGATTATTTAGTGTGACAGCCATGAAGAGTTTAACTATGAAGACGAGGGCGGCTGCTGTCTCCGACCCACAGTGCTGTACTTGGCAAACAAACAGCCAGGCAGGACAAGCTAAAAAGCCCTGTTGAGTTGTTGGCTGGGGATTTGGAGTGACAGCCTATTTGAGAGATTTACTGTGGTGTCACTTTGGAGGCTTCAAGGAGAGGTCTGCCTATTGCTTAATCCTTAACAGAGTTAAAGCTAAATTGGTCACGCATGAAACATTTTTTTTCTTTGATCAGATGTTTAAATGTGGAAAAAAAAGCAAACAATGTAATACTAACTAACCCTGAGCCAAACAAAATGCAAGAACTAGCTTAATCCAATGGCAAGTGCGTGTTATTTCTTCTTAAAAAGTTCCAGTACAAACATCTAAAAGATCTGTGAGATGCACTGGTGACCTCTTGGCATTATGTAAGCTTAAAGGACATGTGCATTCAATTTCACAAGACATTTCAACGATAAACTTTCATTAAGTTGTGCAGGTCTATGCTCTACATGAAGTAAATGGGATGAAACAACGTGCTGATGGATAGTTTCTACAGAACAAGCTGAGCTGTGTAGAGACGATACATTTATTTCAGTCTCATATATTTGCTGTGCTCTCTCTCCTAAAATAAACATTAAAAAGTTATATCATGTTGACTTTACACATTGATTTCCTCAAAATCGGAGTCAGGTTGAAGAAGCCCCACTGAATTAAGCATTACACCAATTATGCCTTTTATCTAAATAGATTTGCACAAGGCAACACACCTTGACATGTAAGCAGAGGATGCATGTAGTACAATCTTTTTTTATGTACTGCAAAGTGTGGTACAGCGGTGAAATGGAAACAGGAGACAGCCTCTGCCGGCAGTGACTGATACTGGGTGAGTCTGACCTGAATGAAGTGCTTGACAAGAGTTTTCAATGAGATAATATGGCATCACACACAGTCATGTTAGCCAAATGTGCCTGTAGCAGCAACTTTATCCTGGAGAGGCTTGCAAATCCGAGCAACACCCAGTCACAGTACACGCCTCTGCAGCTAACCTTGTCTGAGGTTAACCAAGGGGGAAAACGGCTGCCATAAAGAGAGCATAACTTAATTGGTTTGCATGCTTAATTAAAAGCTGGTATTTTGAGAGCAATCTGATTGTATAGCTAATATAAATTAAGCCTCTTAGGATAGAACCCCAAAAGTGGAGCAAAAATAGCACTTTCAAAGGCAATTGTGAGAATTATTTTAGCCGACTTTCAATTTCTCTCGGAGGCAGCTTAGTTTGTTCTCCTCAGAGAAGACACGCTGGTTATTGTCTCTTGGCCCCAGAGGGACTAAAGGTTAAAGACATCCCACGCAATCGTACGTGATCCAACAAAAATACGTGGAAAGGCAAAGCAGGACGGGAATGTTTGCTGGTGACAGAGTAGGACTTCAACCGGGCAGGGGATGACAAAGCAGTGGCGCTGGTGAGAAGAGGATGCCCACAAAGCTGGCCCATTGTAGCCGTGGTGATTAATGACGCCCTTTAGCTTCCAGCAAAGATGGTCGTTATAAACGCATTCTGTCACGCGACCCCAAAGTTGTCCCCTTTCCGAACCGATCACTAACAATCTGAGTGTATTCCCATAACCGCTCCTTTCAGCCTCCTAACACTTAACACAAACCCGGAGGGACAAACATGGCCTTTTCCCTCCCTGTTATACATGCTGTGTGAAAAAATTGTCCCTCATAAGCTGAACAGACAGCGGTAGACAGCGAGAGAGACAGAGCAAGAGGGGAGGGGAAGGGAGCTGAGAACGTCCTAATGTCTGATGTAAGTTTACAGCACTGGCTTCTTGTTCTCATTGTGTTCAATGGAAACAGCTCATTGTTTCATGTTCGTGGCAGAGGGCTTAGCATGTTTCGGCTCTCCGCAGCAGTTAAAAATATTTCGACATTTATCAAAAGAGGGCTGAGCTTCAAACATGTTTTCAATAGTGTCATCATAGCAACAGCAGTAGACAAGACCAGCACTCCTTACAACCATCTGTAGAGTGCTGCAAACAAGGCGCCCGATGGATTCAGCGCCCGACTCTTCAATGCGTGACCTTCGAATAAAGGTAGGTGACTTTTTGCTGTACACGGCATGCACAATATAAAGATAGCACTGGGTCTTCTTAAGTAACGGAGGATCAAAAACACCTTCAGCTGTCTCCCACACAGCTTATATAAGGTATTGATTTGAGTGTGCCAGACTTCGGGGTGGAGAGACGAGTGAGTAAGACGCACTCTGGATAGCTGGGCAAATTACTTCTCATAATCTTATCAAACAAGGTCTGTTGAAGTTGGAAACAGTGTTACATTAACTATTAACATCACTTTAAAATGTGACAGCCAAAGGACTTTTCAAGACTGTTGAAAGCAAGCTTGGTAAGAATGATTTGCCTGCGGCAGACAATGAGACAGTGACCCCACCTTGCCCCGAATCCTCAAAAACTCAAAACGTGAACAAAGAATTCTTTATCGAGTCTTTGCTGGCAGTTATCAAAAGAGAGAGCGGCGAAATCAAACAAGGCTGATATTTTCCCAACCAATTTCAAATGATATTCAGGAGGGGTCAGCAGAAATGTATGAGGTAGCAAGGTCTGACAATACAAGAAAAGAAAATTATACCAAGGACAGGATACTAAGAGAAAGCGCAGGGCAACTACATCTGACAGACTAAATAGAACATATGTCAGATAAAGGGGAAGGCAATATGTTAAATGACTATCAGTACACCCATACTGTCTTCAACGAGATAAATCCTTCCATTAATATTAGTAATGTTTCAAAGGAGACATCAAGAGGATTTCAAATGTGGAAAATATAACAGAAAAATGTCCACTTACTGCTTCTGAGAGCCCACCATCCCTTCACACACCTGTCCTCACACACACACACACACACACTGTAACTAGAGCGTAACAGGAACCTGTGCTACAACTTATCCTCAGGTAAGTGCAGGTGAAATAGAATTGGATAATACGTACATGGTGATAGACAAGTGGAATTAACTGTAAGTCCTATGGTCCCTTAGTCCAAGAATCTTTCTAATTCTAAGAAGTACTTTTCTATTCTGTAAACAAGTGAGAAAGACACCTTCTCACTTGGGCTGGATGATATGGACAAATTCAAATATCACAACATCTATAACTGAATACATTGATATTAATAATGCTATAATATTGTGGGGATGTCTTTTGTTTGTTTGATATTTACATACAAGAGATATTTTGATACTCAATACTCAAACACTCAATAATAGAGGTAGGAGCAAATAATTGAATAGCTAGAACAGCCGAATGAGTTCACAAAATTGCATCACTTTACTGTAATGCAGCCTTTACAACCAACAAAAGACAACACTTAAGCTATATCACAATATTAGCATATCCAAGAGTCCCATATGATGTAATTAGTGCAGTGCCCATTAAACATGGGCCTGTCGGAAAGGGCTGATTGTTTGGCCTGTGGTATTGCTGCTTGCAGCTTTCTGGAGGCTGCAGTGTGTGTTTGTCGGTCCCATTTGTTACTGCTGGAGTTCACTGCTCTGCTCAGGTAATGTTAGTCTGTGGGTGATGCCGTAGAAGTTCACATGTACGTCACATTTGTCTCGCAAAGGAAATGATAAAATGCTTGCAACTGCTACCTTTTATGACAGTAAACTACAGAAATATTATGTGTGCATGCTGAAGTCCAGGTGTTGCACTGCCCTGTTGAACAGCTGATCCAAAAAACACTCAGCACTGCACTTCCTTGAGGCCTCAGCAATACACTTAACAAGTGTGAAGTCAATTAGATGAACGCTTGTTGAGAAAATTGAAGGATAGACATACATACAGACAGGAATTCCTCCATTTATAGTTGGATATTGATATATTGCCTAGCCATACTTCTCAGCAGCCAGTTTCCAAAACAATGGTGCCTCTGCCGATTTTCACTGTTGGT
>OMLF01056349.1:0-24109 GCA_900302615.1 Holocentrus rufus | reverse complement strand
TTTTTGGGCCGTGAAAAACTCTGGCCTACTCAACATCTTAATCTTGTGCAAAAGGATGAATCATCAGCCTTGTGATGACACAAATAAATCTAATATACTAGATGAAGGGACAATATAATAAACGCCTGTACTCACATGTATGAAGCGATCCCGCTATAAATCCAAATGCCAGATAAACTAGGTGGAGATTTATATTCCAAGAGGCCGTGTTTCCAGCTGAAGCTTCCTCGGGAAGCCTCCCTCTCCTCCTGTTGGTTTAATGAATCGAGACATCCGTGATGACGGAGGAGACAGATGATGTCCGGGTTATGAGCCGGAGGAGCGAGGAGACGAGCAGGCATAAAATAAACCAACGGGAAGCCATACGGGCATGTCCATGTCCACACAGATAACAGCTTACAAGTCCAAAAGTTACATCGTCATACTTTCACGTAGACACATGATTGAAACCTTTTCCGGGTCGCAAAGGCTTCAGAGTTGATCGGGTGGAATCAGTATTTAGATATCTCGTACAGTTTTTACAATATCGCAATTTAAAAACTCCCATCATCTCCGCTTTTGAGGAGGACTTCAGAGCTCACTTTAACATGGCAGTCTATTGGAGTTGTGGTCGGCACTGTCTGCAGACAGAGGCTATTTATTCCGAAACCGTAAGTCATATCACAATGAGAGCAACACTGTGTGATAGAAGACATATTTCTCTATGTTTTGATCTACAAATTGTCCATGAAGGTTGGAAACTGTGGGAAATACAAGAGGTTGAAAGAGTTTTTTGGCGAACATTTTCAGGACAGGCAGAGCTAGAGCATGGGCCACGTGACACGCCCTAGCTGTGAACATTCCATCCAACACACACCCATTGAAAAGATCTGTAGAAGATTTAAAGTGCCACTTGTGCTGACCCATGAACCGTTTGAATGAAATTTCTAGCTGAAAGTATGAAGGAGTAGTTAGAGTACAAAAAGGGCTGGGTTTGAGCTTTTTCAAACACGTGCCCCATAGAGTCCCATTATAAAAATATTGTGAGCAAAAAATACCTGTTGAAAAAGTATGCCAGATATGAAAAAGTTGAATTGTGGGAAATTTGTGCTAAGTAAGCTCAACATTTTACAAGTTGAATGAAGTTTCTAGGTCAAAGGGTGAAAGAGTTAAAAATGTGGAAATATTTCAGATTTTTTAAAGTTTGAATGAAATTTTTCGGTGCAAGATTGTAGGAGTTAGGTGTCAAAAAACGTGGAGAATAATAATAAGAATAATAAGAATGAATAGTGGGAATAACATAAGTGTGCAAGCTTGGCTTGCCCACTAATAATAATAAATCGTGGGAATAACATAAGTGTGCAAGCTTGGCTTGCCCTCTAATAAATAGTGGGAAGAACATAAGCATGCAAGCTTGGCTTGCCCACTAATTATCCGACCAATATCAATAGGGTTCAAGCACTTCGTGCTTGGACCCCTAATAATCCGACCAATATCAATAGGGTTTCAGCACTTCGTGCTTGGACCCCTAGTAATCCTTACAATAACAATAGGTTTCCAGCACTTGGTGCTTGGAACCCTAAAAACTTACTCACGAGCACAGATAATAACACATTTTACTTGGATTCCACCCGTGCTCATAAAAAATCTATTATCTGTACTGGATACTCTTTTTTAGACCCTATTTTATACCCTATAAAATAGGTTCAATAGCCTGATGCTTCACCACTGTAAAAATGAAGTGTTAAACAGCCGTGGCTGTTTCATATGTCAGTGGTCTAATTTGCCTAATCTTCTTGGGTCTTTCGACAAGATTAAAGCCGTCATGGAAAACCCCTCTCACCCTCTTTACAACCAGTTGTGGCACAAAGTAACAAGACTATCTACTTTACATAGACATTGTGTCCCCACAAACACTTGGAGGAGAGCTGTACTCTACTCAGTGACCTCTTCTAGTTATTATTTCGTCTCCATCCTTGGTGCTAAGTGCTCATTGCTAAGTGCTCACTGTGCTTCCCAGAGATCAATCAAACTGAGAGCAGGATGATGAAGTTTGGATTTTCTGTAGGTGGCGCTCTTTACTGTCTCTTCAGCCATAGTGGCTACTTCTTATCACACCACTACTTCTTATATTTATTTTATAAACCTGAAAGGTAAAATGCGTCAGGAGGATTTTTCACAAGAAAGAGCTGCCGAACTGGATATAGGTTGAATCACTGCTATATTATATCAATCAAAGCTTGAGATTGGCAAAATGGACATTCATTTGTGGGAAAATGTCAGGTTATTCCTTCAAAAAAAAACAATGCTAGGTAACTTATGTTCAGTTACAGCTCCAGTCTGATCAACTTTTCCTCATGGTTAGCAAATCTTGATGAACTCCTCTGCAATTATTTGACACAAATGATTATTGACACTAATTAACGATTTGAAAGATCTTAAGATTAGAGCAATCAGTTCCTGTCCTATTCTGTTACTGCCAGTGTTGCAGTGGGGTGGGCTGCTAACCAGCAATTATACTATTAGACTAAGAGCGGAAAACGAGGAATCATCCGCATCAACTGTAATGATTCCTAATTGCTCTCTAACATTAAGACTTTGTCTCCTGATCAACTCTGCAAAGCCAAACAGCTCTGTGTCTCTATCTCTTTCTCTTTCTCCCTCTCTCTTTCTCTCTCTATCTCTCCATCCAACCTTACAGATCTAATTTGCTCGCTTCAGACTTTCCCATGGGTTTATGGGAAAGTCTGGGACTTTCAGATCTCCACTTTTCTATTACTTAGAGTGCTTCAGCTGCAGAGTCACAGGCTGGGGCCGCTGTAAATTAGATGACTTGATGTCACATCAAAACCAATGAAGATGGACCCCGAATGGCACCGGCCTCCTCCTTTCTTCTCCTTCCCTCCTGTTGTCATTCATCAAGACTCTGAAATAAGTAGTGGGAAGAAATAATATGGCCTTGATTTCATTGACTGGTTGAGCCTTTGAAATGATGTGCTGTCTTTCAGACCCCTTGGTTATATAAACATCTAGATGAGAGGCAAGTGACTGATGGCCTCCGGGGGAACTGTTTGGTCATTCAGTTTTCACTTTACCGCTTGTCAAGCTTCCTATTTTGTATATTGTGAAGAAATGGTAAGATTTAGGGTAGTGTCTAATTTTGGCATTTGATAAATTTATGGTATATGTCCTCAGGCAAAGTTGTCAGGTTTGTAGTGAATGAGTATCATCTCATTTGGAAGAAAGATTTGTTGTATAGCGCAGAAATTATTTTTCCATCAGGTGCATGGTGCTCAGATCAAAGGAAACCTTGATCAAAATTAATGCATAAGCTTTCTGTAAGGATTTCATGTTAAAAATGACAGCCTTTCTAGGTAGACACATAAATGTAAAAAATAAACAAATGCAAGCTAATAAAGTAACAAGAATCTTTTCAGCTTCTGTATCATTTGAAAACTTTTGAACATAGCAACAGATGATACAGTAATCACAATGAATTCTAGCCTTTTGGCACAGTGACTAATGAACAGAGACCTAAAATGACCTATATTAGCCACATCTTGTGCAATCATAGAGGTCCACTGGAGAACTGGCTGTATATATGTAATGTCCAACGACCAAGGTAGAAACAATATCATGTAGACAGCTTTTTTATGTTAAGCTGAGAATTGTTTTGGTGGAAAAAGCTGATAGGTCCACATGAGACATTCAAAAATTTACAGCTGAGCAAGAGCATTGGTATCCAGGCAATATGTTGAGGGGGAAAAAAAAAACATCTGACAAAATCCCATGGCTAGAGAGTTAAAGAAGTCTGTGTGTTTTATCCCACATTACCCTACCTGTTATTATGTATTCATAGGCCCATGTAGTACTGTTGTGAGGAAAGGTGCATAGTCTGACAAGGAAGATTTGTTTCTAAATGTAGGTTACTGTGAGACATTAAAAACAAAACAAAGTGAAAAAGTGATAATGTAAAAAAAAAAATCTCCAAGTGAGATGAGATAATCCCACTCGTTTTAAAAATATTCTTGAATCAAGTGTCACATGATCTGCCCTTTTCTGCTTTGATTCAACAAAGTTGTGCCAAACCCTCTTCAGCACAATGGAGGGAAACCTGAGTCAGACACTATGATATCTCAACAGCATTCCCAGAAACAGTCAATATTCTTACATATTGCATATATAGATGTTTTTTATTTAGCATGCTGTCATTCATAATGCGCAATTCTCATATTTTATCTCTCTTTGTAGATTCTGCTTCTAGCTCCAAACTCCAAACTTTATTCATTGATGCATTTTAGTGTAATACGTCTGAGTTTAAGGATCTTGAGTTGTACATGCCTAATTCCCTCACAAGCATCAGTACAATTCCTCCTAACCTAATCTGATGAATGCAAAGAATACAGAGAGCAGCATTGCTATCTATATGGTTCAGTACAAGAAAATGCCTTTCTCCTTTCTTGTGTGGCTAGAACCTTCCTCACACCTAATTTAGCCCACCTTAAACCTTTGGCCAGATCCTAGTTCAGCTTGTTCAGCTTGTAGCTGCTGGGAGGCTTTAGCAGTTAACTCCATTTCAGCCTCCCTAGAATTTGCTTGGGTCATAGACTCCATTTCTCTCTGGCCTTTAGCTGCTGGCTTTGTACCTGACAGAGGACCAGGTCACTGATCAGACAGAGGGAAACCAGCTAAGCAGAGCAGTGTAGTATGGGCAGAAGGGTTTTTTAATCATATAGAAATGAACCCACTGTGAGAGTCTGTGTGTAGTGAGGCATGGTAATAGCAGGAAGAAGGCAGGGAGAGTTGGAGAGGTCTACTGGATGTTGACATGCATCACTAGATGTAGGCCAGTGGGCATGGACTGAATAGAACTACACATATACACACACACACACACACACACCAGAGGTGGCACCAGAAGTTTGAAACTGGTGGGCCGAAAATTGTATTCCACTGATGCACTGGAGCACAATTAGTTCTGACCTATTAAGATGCCTATTATGATCAATCTGCATTAATATAGTAACAGTGAACCAGTTTTGGGCTATGATGTCAAATATTTATAGCACGTCTAATAAAAATTGATCAATTGAGCATCAACTTATTTTGTAACTGTCTGCCTGGTCAGGCAAGGACTACTCAATCTCCTCTGTAGCAGATTAACGAATAAGAATTGGAGAAAAAAATATCATTGAAAATATGACCCAATGGCATGTGGATTCACTGGACATAAATAGTTCAGGCATTGGACTGCACATGAGCATAGCACTCATTGTCTCTGATACCTAATTTGCATATATGCCAAACACATGCATAAGTATTAGCTTTTGGAGGGTAAATATGGAAAAAATATGGAGGGTTGCGTGCATGTACAAGCTGCGCACCAAATATTTTGCCATTTTCTACTGCAAACAAAATTTAATCACTGTTTACTGGCTGAACCTAAATGCAAATTGCATAAAATTCTGCAAAATTACCAAATCTCAGACAGCCATATTCCAGATGTACCCGCTGATGTTACCAGAGGGAATGTTCAGTGAAATATGCCAACTACCTCTGGGACCGTCCCAGAGGTGTATCCCAGTGTCTCGAGCATTCTTAGATTATGTAAAGAAGTCATGGTTTTAGCTCTTACCTTCTTGAGGAAAAAAGTGCCTGTGACAGTGCAAGCTGATTCACCAAAATAAAATATTCAGCATGCATTTTGACAAATAAGCTCATGTGGGCATGGTTGCTGTCCCCGCCATGGTTACCATGGTTGCTAGGCAAATCACCTCAGTAGTGCGCATGCCCATCCCATGTCCTGCTGGCATCCCTTGAACAAATCAACAGTTAAAAACTGCTTCATTTTTAAAAATGCCCAATGAACAACCACAACAACCAACAGTCTACTCATTTCAAAAAATATATAATATACGACTGAACATATAATATACAGGATATAAATATACTATGTACTCCTGAAATAAACTTTATGATGGGATAATCCACCTGTCCCCTGAAATTATATTGAGGAAACATTTTAGACCTCATTAATTATTACACATTATTAAAGGTGACATATTATACCCGTTTTCCACAACACAGTTCCCTGGCTCCTCAATGAAATGTCTGTGACATGATTTGGTCAAAACTTCCACAAGGATAAGTTATTATAGGTCATTTTACATGCTATAATAACAGCTCTGTTGAAAATGCTCGGTTTTGGTGCCTGTTGCTTTAAATGCAAATGAGCCACTGCTGACCACACCCCCTCTTCCACGGGTGAGCCGACTCGAGTTCGGCTTCGTGCTACCATAGCAGTTGTTTATGAGGATTCTGGGAGAAACATGGCTGCCGGCGTGCTAGTTTAACTGGTGGCCACGTTAACTGGTTTTAACCGCTGGATTTGCCGCTGGTTAGTTGTAGCAACCGATAGCAACAGCAGATGTTCTTCACAGCTCTAAAGCAAGGAGACCCACAGTTTGCTGTCCTTGTGGTTGCCTGTTCAAATAAATAAACTCATATCAGCAAACGTTAAATGTTTTGGTGTGTTGTTGCCCTGTGTCATCAATTTAGTCCACACTGAATAAAAGAAGCGCGTTTTTGCGAAATGTGAAATTAGCAAACAAAAGAAGCGGGACGCGAATTCACGATCAACGCGCACAAAAAAGAAAACTCCTTCACGAATAGCCCGCTAGACTACGCCATCATGCTATACTCCCTGTTTCTTCCAAAGAGATTTCATGTAATGCATCCAAAATTGATCCAAGGTCGCTCTTTTTATATATCTATGGTCTGTACAGCCAACAACAGAGCAGCTGTAGTGTCTAGCTCTTAGCTGCAACATAATGCTAATGGTTAGCTGGTGCTCGCAATAATAAAACAAAACAAACCTTCCCAAAGGTAGTTTTCAAGCCGGGGTGGAGATACCCAAAGGAGGGGGCGGAGTTGTGCTTATATTCCTGCTTCTTATGTAAGAAGCGGGGGAAAATCAGAACAGCTCATTTCAGTCCATGATTTCTGACCTAGCCAACCTACACAAAAGTGACTGGGCTGTCATATCTCAGACTTTGAGGGTTAGTAGGCACGGCAGATACCCCAATATATGTGCCGAAACAGTGAAAAAGTGGGTTTTGCATAATATGTCCCCCTTAAAGTAGACTAATGGATGGATGGATTTCAAGCAAAATAAATTACATTACAAACTGAGTTGTGGGTCCATAAAATAAGAATGGGCCCTTTGGCCCTGCTTGTTCCCCCTTTTCTGTAAATGGTCTTGGCCAGCACTTATTTGAACAAAAACTAACAAAAGAAGTCTCTTCTCCTAATCTAATCTCTGATTGTAATTCTGATCTCTTCTCATCAAGGCAGGCTCCAATCAGATCTGCGCATGTGATGCCTGGCAGGAGCCCTGCTTGAAGAGAGCAGCCATGATTGGTAGCTACCTATCTAGTAGCCTTGGCTGGTTAATTGATTCAGACCAGGGTGAGGTTTTTGAATGGCTGAAAAAATAATCTCAGTGATCTCAGTGATTCACAGAAACATTTTTTTTTTCACAGAATACATGATTTATTGATGTGTATTGAAGAAATGCAATAATTTTGCCTAAATCATATGCAATTGTTTGTCTGTAAAGCAGCAATAAGCAATTATTCATCAAGGCAATACATTAGATTGATAGGCTGTTGTACACATTAGCTACATAATTTTGTGAAACCTTCCAGCTTTAACGAATATGGCCACTTGTGACTTTTTGAAGACAATAAAGGAAAAAGAAGGTGTAGTGGTAGGGGGCCCAAAATTGACTTTTACACGGGGACCAGAAATTTGTGGAATGCCCCTGGCTGAACATATGACTATATTGGCCAATTGTTGAATAAAAAATGGAAATCTTAAAATGAGAGCAGCACGAGGCAAGATTTTTTTGTGAACATCAAGCCATCTGCTCTGTCTCTATCACAGAGTGAGGGCTGAAACAAATAATATCCCATTCCAAGTAGGAAACAAATTAAAACTTGACATATTAAACAATTTCAAACTTGAAAGTGAAATAGAAACAGTCTGCAGTGAAATAGAAACCGTTGAAATAAAAACTGAGTGAAATAGAACCTCTCTTCTAAATAGCAGTGAGCAGCACTCTGTCCAGAGAAAGCTGGACTCGCCAGCATTAGATCTTTTACGTCTCTCGTCTCTTTGGTTTCCCTTTGGCACAAAACATCACACATCAGCTGGCTGGTAAACATGAGCGTGCTGTGTGCTATTTACTGATGACAAATTACAGGATTTCTGGTGCAAAAATTTTCACACAGTTACTTCTCGTTGCCATTTGGAATCACCAAGGTGCAATTTTGCTTTGTAGCTCTAAAGAGCAATTCAACTACTGACTGTTTTCCAAAATGTACCACACATTGGAATTGGGGAGGCTCAGGAGGTAAAGTAGATCAGTTGACTAGTAATGGGAGGATCCTGGTTGTATTGCCTGGTTCAAGGTCGCTGCCTTGCATGGCAGCTTCCACCATCAGAGTGTGAATAGCTGAATGTAGGTATAAATTGTAAAGCACTTTTAGTGGTAGACTAGAAAAGCTCTATATAAATGCAGTCCATTTACTGCTGAGATGTTTGAATGCATTTTTCCTACATTCTAGGAAGCCATTCTTTTCCATTTCATTTCAGTACGGTGCAAAAATCAACTTGCAGAGACTTGAAACTTGCTTGAGAAAGGATCAAAGAATGACCACAGTGGTCAATACCTTTTTTTTTTTTTTTTGGTCAAAGTCACTTAATTGTTGGACACTTTTGATTTGCAAGGTTTTGCAAGCGTTCATGTGCTAGTAGGAAACTTTGGAATTCCAAGTTGGAAAATACGACTTGGTAGCCAGAGAAAGTTTGTTAAAGAAAGAATCAGCCAAATTCCCATCAACCTTTTTCATGGCATCCATGTTTGTTTATTGTTTGTTTTCCTGGTGAGATTTTTTTTTTTTTTTTTTTTGGACAACAGCAGGCAAAAGCAATTCTTCTTGGCAGCCAATTCAGAAGTGCCAGATGTCACAGCTACCCACCAGCACTTGAATGCACCAGAAGACCAGCAGACTTTTCAAATCAATGTGTACAAGAATAAACAAGCTCTGAAAAAAAATTTAATGAAGGTAAGATGTTGATTGTGATGGATTACCTGTCTCAAGTAGGTTTCAAGCCTCAGCAAGTTTATTTTTATACTGTACTTAAATTGATTGAAAAGAATAGCTGCTCAAAGAGAAAACCACATTCAAACAATTCTACAAGTATGGTATGCTTTAGAAAATGGTGGGTAGTATTGTAAAGAATTTGCGCAGAAACAAAAAAAACTGTCCTTTAAACATCTCAGTTTGAGATTTGTGAGTGTGAATTCCCTGACCATCTTATGACTTCAAATAATTTTCTATTATTTGAATCCCAAGCAGGTCCGGACCTGCTTGGGATTCAGCGTCTTGCTTAACAACAATCAAAGACACTCAAGGACACCTGCTGACACAGGGGCTTGAACCTCGGCTGGCTGGTTGAAGGATGGCCTCCATGCTCGCTCTGCCACCCGGCTAATACACAGGGCGATTATCCTGCACAGGCTGGGGGGCTGGGCAGCAACCTATGTGCCAGCTCACAGCCCTTAGTTGAAGCCTAGCCAGCTTTGAAGAATTAAAGTGGACATGGCTCCTTGTAGGTCCAATCACCTGAATTCCCACCAGAAAAAACAATAAATAAATGTCTACTGCCACAGTGAAATATATCTTGTCTCAGGATACACACATCACAAACTGTTTTCACTGTATTTAAAGGAATATTCCAATGTTTTGAGCAAAATATCCTTTTCCTGACTTACTCTGAGGCTGAGACAAGATGTTTGATACCATTTTCACCTCTGTATGTCCACTGGTTTGGGCCTGGTGGGTAGCATTGTGTGTTAGCTTAGCATAAAGACTTCAAGTCTACAGGAGTCATTAGCCTAGCCCCGTCAGAATGAACAAATAAACCTTACAGCAACTCCAAAGCTGTTTATTTACACAATGTATCGTGTATTTGAAAAAAACATCTTGTTTTTTTTGTGTGTGTTTTTTTGCTTGTTTGTTTAAATGAGAGTTGTTTTAGGAGAAATTAGATGGCTAGATGCGAGATGATTTTTTTAATGACATGTATTTCAAATAGAAATTACACATTGCGTAAATAAGGCAGTTTTGGAGTTGCTGTAAATCATATCGGATCAGAAAGAAACATGTATTATTGTTTCACCAAAAATAGTGATTAGAATTACAGGCTTCCATCAACCTTCAGGACAATCACAGCAGAGGCAATTACAGAACAGCCATCACACAACGCTGGCTATATGATTCCAGTTAACCATTAGCGTAGCCTGCATCCATTCCCTATCCACAGCACTCATTGCTTATGAGACAGTAAACAAATTCCAGGCCCCTAGGTAAACCCATGCATTAATGCAGGTATGCTAGTTAGTTAGTAGTTAACAAATTTGAGAATTTGTTAAAAAGCAAACAAAGCAACAGGGGTGTAGAGATGGTTGGCCACGTAGTTGTAACAGTTGAATCTTGGATTTTTGTGTGTCAACCCCTAACTTTTCTCATTTATCGGAACAACATGGCTCAAGAGGCAGAGTGGTTATCTAGTAATCAAAGAGCTCCTGGTGCAATCCCCAGCTCCAACAGAGAGCATGTTCAACACAGTGAAGCCCTAACCACTCCTGATGAGCAAGTTGCATGGCAGCCTCCATCATTACCATTAGTGTGTGAGTTGAACATGAGGCATACATTGTGCAGCGCTAGTCGGTAGTCAAGAAAAGCTGCCCATTTTCATTTGTGATTATTAATTTTGGCAAAAATACCCCAATAATCTTTATAATAAAAACAAAAGGATTTGGGATTGTGATGGATGAGGAAGTTTGTGCAAGGAACGAAGTGGACGATGCAATTGTGTACATCCGCATGAAATCCCACCAAGTTTCCAAAGAGAACATGAGAGCAGAATTCCATTTGGGGATTCAATACAGTAATCCCCTTCCTTCATTCACACCCCTCCCCCCTCTCTGTCTCTCCCTCTCTCCCCACCCTCCGGTCCATAGCATGATAGAGCTGGTGTCATTAATTCTGCAGAATGGGGTGAAGATGAGAAAGGCAGCGAGTCACAATCTTCACAGCCACATATATGGAGCCTCCTCTCCTTTCATCTCTCACAGACAAAACACAAAGATACTATCTCCCATTCCTGAAACCCATTTCTCTGTACCATTAGGAACTGAAATGGGGTCCTTCAGAGGACTTTGTGGGCCTGGAATCATCAAAGTCTATACGTTACTGTGTGAATCACCCACCTGAGTGTTTTCTGCTCAATCCAGGTGAGTGCAGAATGGATACACAGATTAGCAAGCTCTCGGGCTACGTAGCTGAGATAGAAAATAACAAGAGCTCTTTGGATTTCATGCAAAACAAGTGTACAGCTGTAATAGGATTCATGTATACATCTTATAATTTGCAAAACCTCAATGAGTTAAAAAATATTTAAAGAAAGGTAAAACCACCTAAACTCAGTTCACCCTGCTTTTATTTGTGGAATAGATTTTGCTGCTTTTCAAAGTTCACCCAAAATACAGAGAGAGCTTTTCCTACTTATCCTTAGCACAGTCTATCAATCCAGATAGATTCTTTGTGATTTGGCAAGGTTTCCAGTCTGCTGCAATCATCTCTGTCTCCTGGCACCTCAACACAATGAGACTGGATGGGTATTTGTTTGTGGAGGCCAAACCGTGTTTTTCAGCAAGAAACAGTTTCAAATGAAACCCCTACCCCCCCTGAGGACGGTGGATCACAATAGTTATCTGTGTCATTGTTTTGGGGGAAAAAGCTGTTCCTGCTGAATTTTCCACATGTAAATTTTGGGAGGTTTGAGCTCCACAAATGAATACACATCCAACCCAGACTGGAAACTCTGCCAAATCACACAAAAACTATCTAGATGGACTGCATTTTTGGGGCAACTGTTCCTTTAAGGCAGACAGAAAGCGTCCGGTCACAAGTAAAGCACAGTTATGTGGTGTCTTACATCATGAAGTTACCACTCAACAGCCACTGTTTTCCAAGAAGTAAAA
The DNA here is from genome assembly GCA_900302615.1 of Holocentrus rufus. NCBI lineage: Eukaryota > Metazoa > Chordata > Actinopteri > Holocentriformes > Holocentridae > Holocentrus > Holocentrus rufus. Next base: position 12,018 of record OMLF01056349.1, on the reverse strand, counting down.
TGATTTTGACATAAAAAATTGAGAAAATAAAAATTGCAAAAATTGTACATTTGTGGCCTTCATTCTTAAATATATGTATGTTATGATATAGGGAATTAGATGACGATGTAGAGTATCATTTTTCATGTGATGCTAAATTCATAGTACATACCATGGTTTGTAATATCACACTGATGGACATTAACTAACAATCAAGTCTTTTTAAGGAAAAAGAGCTTAAATGAATGGTTTTGTGAAATTACCACCTTTTTTGGGCTATATGTAGCTGTGTTGCCTTTTGGTGATTGCCGTCTGCAGGTCATCGTTTACCCACCATTTAATTTACGACTACAATCGTGTAGAACAACAAAAGGAATAAAGGAAAAGCAGTGTACAATAATGTCTTTCTACATGAGCAGGACTTATGTAGACATTTACTCCCCCCAAAGAAGGAGAGAAAATAGAGAAACACACGTAACATAACCACTAAATCAATATGTGGCAGGCTTAGAAGAAATAACATTTTTCCCTCCGAGGGGTAGAGAAAAGAGGAAAGAGTGGCTCTCACAGCCTTGAAACCAGCTCTATTTCCACTGTTGGGAATGCTGCTGATGCTGCGCTGTGTTCCACACGGCTGCCTGCCTTCACTGAACTGACAGCCACAAAAATGAGTGTTTACTGCTCTCCGGCGGAGCAAGATAAGCCCACAGATGGGCCTCTCCACTCCAACAGGTCGAGAGGAGAGCCATCTCCAAGTGGCAGAGAGCCGGGTGAAGGAGATTGGGGGAGGCAGAGGTGATACAGAGGTGGACAAGGGTGGGGAGGATGAAAGATGGAGGGAGATTCAGAAAGCAGCTAGCACTCAACAACAATATGTAAGGCAGTTTTCACATTTGAACCAGTTTAAGAACACCCCAGTGGTTGTGACCAGAACATGGTTATCATGTAAAAGCATGCCATGTACGGTAGGTACCCTGAACCTGAACATCTGTTCTTGTACGGTTTGGATTCAATTTCTGTCATGCACCTTTCCCCTGTCTGCTACACAACACAGGCTAATAAAAGGAGAATTATAATGTGATAATTCATGCTGATATTCAGTTTCAGTAAAATAAAAAAATGCGAACATTTTCATTCCAGAAGAAAAGTCTAAAAAATGGGCCTATTATATAACTATTATATTATATACTAATTACTAACTACTACTATTATATACTAATTATTTTTTGTAATAATAATAGTACAGTAGTGGTATTGGTATTGTAGTTTTCGTAGTACAATGGTTCTAATTGGAAGAAGTGGGAGCATGCTGTATTTTACCTATTTCATATATCCATGTACCACTCCACTCATTAAAAGTAATTTTTTTATTTTAAGACCTTTCTGATTACTTTTTAAGCTCTGTTGGGCTTGGCACCAAATTATATTTGTGATATTCTATTTCCATATATACCATCGCGCTCACTGAGATCCTCAGATGCTGCTGGTGTCCATGTTTTCTCTATCAGGGCCCCTAAACTTTGATCTAAATCTTTGATCTTAAAACTCATCTTTATATGCTTGTCTTTCAGCATATCTTTTATTGTTTTTACTGTACCATGATCTATTTATATTCTTCTATAATTTTTATTAATATTAGTATCATATTATTTGGCCCACAAGCTTATATTATATTATATTATATTATATAAAGATATGATCAAAATGTGTCATTAGAATAAGTTCAGGTTAAGGGCTTCCCATAAACAACCAGTGTAATATTGATCAATTCTGTGATAAATATGTTATCAGTCAAGCTGCATAATATCCATCATATCAGAGGCAACACTAACTGACTGGAGCAGATTTGATTTTTATATATCAGTCTAATCCTAGCATGGGAAGACAAGGTTTTAAACTCCTTACTTTTACAAGGCCATTAGCATAGTCATGAATACACAGTAGCATTTAATGTATTAAATGCTCTATGCTTTTGATTTGCATGAGACCTTAGGGGATTCACAATTAAAGAACAAATCCCATAGCAATCATCACAAGGAATATGGCACTTCATTTTATACTTCCTCAGTGAGGACATTTGTTTATGTGACTATGCAACACGGCAATTCAAACACAGCTGATTTAGTAATATGGTGACCATTTTGGTGAATTCAGCTTCAACCCAAACCCATCACAACACAGAAGGGACACTGGAGGTTTACGCTGAGATGTGTTGTAGCTCTTTGAGGGATCAGGCAGCCTGACAAGTGTGAAATTTGAAGGAAGTCAATGGAGTGGAACGGAAGGGACTGTCAACATCCAGCAACTCGGAGAGAGGAAGGAGCCCAGATGAAACGCCAGGACTACAAAGACCTTTGAACTTAAGATAGAAGGGCCACTGCTGGCAGCTGGGGCATTCAACAGGAAAATAGGCCATACGCTTTTTCTCTTACAAGGTTCCATTTCTGTTTCACCAGCCAGAAACGAGCTGATTCTTGATTTCCCAAGTGCAAGTTTTAATCACTGAAGTGTGAGGAGAAGAATGGCCGCAGGGATTAATCTCCAAGAAAAACAAAAACAAACAAGCAAGTTGTATGTCTAGGGGTGAATTTAACTATCGTCTACTGATGGTAAGCAATTAGAGTAGTCTGTTTAGAAGTGGAATGAAAAGAGGAAATATTTCACTCTGGCATGATTAAAATACTCCCCCACTAAGCAATCTGCATATCAGTGCAGTGACCGGAATAATTCAAATATTTGAATTAGGTGCAAAGAGTGGGCGGCATGTGGAAATTGCATTTGAATTATCACGAGCGACGAAGGGGGAAGAGGAAAGCAAGCTTGCATTTGCCTTTTGTCTAAGAGGATACTGTCAGTGGTGGGATCAAATGTGCAGGTTGGTTGTTTCCTGTCTGTCTTATCAGGACAGCAGACAAACCAGAGCAGCAGCACCTGACTATTTCTCTAACACATCTAGATAACTGAGACCAGACAACTGCTGATTCAATCGGAGATGGGCATGCAATCTTGCCCCCTCGAGTCCCTCATCTCGGAGCGACAGCCACATTGGTTTGAGATAACAACTGGGGAAAGCAATGCCTGGGAACCCTGCTGTGGCTTCACACATGCAAGCTGGATACTTTTCTCAGAGCAGTTACACAGGAGCTTAATTATGTAGCGAGCCACTACATCTAAAACGAAAAGAGCAAAGCAGTTAACATCAGCTGAAGAGGAACAAGTTATTGGACCCATCAGACATTTAAATGGTGAAGACATGTTGATACAAGAGCCAGTGTAAATAAAGTGCTGTAATAAAAGCTGGAACAATGTCCAGTATCATCCATCCACAGCTACTGAATTGTTTTGCGAAATCAGAACCTAAATATATTTATATTTACATTTATATGAAACTTACAGTGGCAAAATAACATATGTGAAAATGTTTTGCTTGTTTGGTTGATTTAGAACCGGACAATCTCCTGCACATCGCCATCCTTGAAATGCTCACTGAGGCATGGAAAGTTCAGGATGTGGACAAAATAACAGAAACCTCCAAAAATATGTGAATATCAAGTATTTAAGGAGGAACAGATTAGTCTCTCAAGCCAGACGTGTTGAGTAGCAAAATAAGGCGGATATCCAGTCTTTTACTCACTTCCGTATCCCCTGTGCAGACACGTAAATAACTCCCACTGGAACAGAAATTCGAAAAGATATTTTCGATTCAGCTCTTTTGGAATTCATTTTGTGACAAATCTAAAAGACCCTCAGCACCTCTGTTTGCTGAATTTGATAAACTGGTTTTGTCAGCGTATCATCCATGCTAGCTAACTGTCTCGGTAGTTTTCAAGGGGAATACATTTTCGTGAACACTGTCGTGATTTGTCAAATATTCTTCCGGTATATGAAGAGTTTTCCCAGTAGAAGATAACAGCTTCCTCTCCTCAAATTTTAACGGGCTGAATTACAGACTTCATTCGAAGATTGTGGAGGAGATAGTCTGGCGTGAGAGACCAGGAGCAAACCAACGTCAGTGCTCCTTGTCCTGCTTCCATACTGCATCCTGTGTACTGGAAGACGGGACTTTTATTTAAGAAGGGAAGTTTGACTTCAGCCCGCTGTTCATGAAAGCATCTGTGTGCATTATCATCTTGGAATGTGAGAACACCTTGGGGGAACGATGTTTGCACCCTATGTGTGCTCCCAGTCCTGTAAAATTGTCTCATATTTTTTGGACTGGATAGTCTTGTGGTAATCTAGAACTCATTTAATTGATCAGAGAATGTACAGTGCAAGAGAAATGGATTTGTCTTTTGAAATGTAAGAAAAATGTCATAGGTATAAGACTGTACATGAAAGCCTTTGGTTGAGACAGGACTACATTTTCCCCAGTACTTTTCACCACAGCTGATAAAAGGTTTTGTGCCAGATTGTAACCAACTGTATTGGCTCGCTGCATAATTCATTAATGTAAATTAACATATTTTAAAAATCAGAAAATTAATAACAAATAAATAATGGTATACAAATTAATTATAGAATATTTCTAAAAGAAATAAAATAAAATTAATAATTACATTAATAAAGAAAATAATAGATTAATTATTAATAATAAAATGCTAACTATTGATTAGTAATTAGTAATAGTTGATTACTCATTACAAAATTGATGAATAACTGAATTCCACATTGTACCACAAGGTACCACATAGTGAAAACTGATGCAGACCTTTTTTTTGTTGTGAAAACTAAATCAATGAAACATCATCAACATGTAAATGATCAATGATCATTTTTCCTCACTTTATTGACTTAATTCATAAAGTGAGATAATCCACCGTGAGGTGGATTTTTATTGAAAAATAACAAGCACTAGGATAATCCACAACACGTCACTGTAATTTTTGTGATCAATGCTGTATACTTAGCTTCTTTGGAGCTCTGCTTTTTGCCTTAATGTGACTGAGGAAAATTGATGATGTCAGATTTCTTTACAGCTGATTCAAATTTCTAATTGGCATTCAAAGGAAGCTCTCGGTGCAGGTTCAAGCAGGAGGGCAATCCTTTTCATTAACTCGCAATCTCCTATTATTGTCATCCAATGAGCACTCCTGTTCGGCTGCCAGGCCTTTCCACCAGCTATTACTTTTGCTCGGTGGGTGGATTTAAACTTGCCTACCTGAAACCTACCTGCTTGCTGTGATTTCATTGTGTCTGCTGCTTTATTCCTCTAACACTGATCACTAGTGTCAAGGCCCTGTGTGCCAGGGTAGACCTTCAGAATTCCAATTAATTTATATCGCCTTGTGTCCTATAAATTATTTCCTGTGACGGGATCACAGCCAGAGCTCTTGTCTTGTATTGTAATAAACATCTATCTTTTGCACACCACCCTTTGTGTCTTCCATGATTAAACTTAATATGGCTGATCTGTGTTCTGCTTTTGGAATTGTGATTTAGTTTTGAAAGGTAAATGTGGTATTGACATATATATTTCGTCTACCCCCTTAAATGTGTATGTAAAATATATGGTTTATTGTGGCTTGCTTGATGGTGACGACGATAATGATGATGCCGACGACAAAGATGATGATGTTGACAGTGTTGGTGCTGGTTTGTTGTGACTGACAGCCTCATGGCTTAATGTTTTTGATGCTTGCTGCAAAATTGACCATTAGGACAAAATAAAACTAATCTGAACTGACTGTTGTTAACAATATTGAATATCAATATTTATTTTATTATACTAGCATTTAAATATTGGATTGGCATGTCAGCAGTAGGATACACAAGAAAACAAGTCAATGTAAGAGGTCAATAAGCAATACATTTTCTGGCTGTTAACATCAGGCATTTTTACATTCATAACAACATCGTACTGCAGTGCTGCAACTGCAATGACAACTCCCCTAATTCATGCCAGCAAAGTTTTGGGTCTGGCTCAAGAAAGCAAACACAATTACCAAATCAATTATGTTCTGCTGATTACTCTTGATTTATAATTACCGAGCTCGGGCCCGGTCCGCTTTTTAACATTAATTCAATAAGCTTGTTTGTGCTCTGCGCAGGCTGTCGGGAGGCTGTGCAGGTGCAGGTCCTCGGCCCCATTTCATGAAGCCGTCTTCTTCTCTGACTGACAAGCAGCCCCTTAAAACACGCTCACACATGGGTGGGCTGGCAATCTGGATTGGTGGGATTTGTCCCAGTGGACCAGTCAACGTGCGAGGCAGCAGACCAATATGAAAAGATGAAAAAAAGGAAAAGAAAAAGGAGAAGAAAGAACGTCTCTGGCTGGATGGTAGTCCTTCAGGGCAGCTCCTGAGGGAGCAGAACACCAAGGTTGGGTGGAAGGCTTGGGGTAAGGTCATCAGTGGTAGAGGGTGCATTGTCAAACCAATGTGGGTTTTTATTTGCATTAAAGCTGTTGCCTGATATTCTGTGGCCATATTCAGTGTCTTGAAATTTTGAAAAGAAAAAACAAGTTGTACACCAAAAAAAAAAAAAAAATCCAATTCCTCTCCCTAGAATTGTATTCTTTCCAACAGCTTTTTAAAGCTGAATGGCCCACCCAGCTAATTTAATAGTAGGGAAACTCTAGGGTAGATTAGGCTTTTAAATGAATTATTACTACTGAAATAAGTGGAGTTGATAGTGTCAGTCAGACTATGAAATGAACATAGAGAAGCTTCACACCAAAAAAGCACAAGGGAGAGGTTGAAAAATTAACAGGGAGAGAAAAATAAATTCTACTGAGGCAGATGCAACAAATTCATTTATTCATTTAGTAGATCCAGCCAGCAGTGTAACAAGCGTCAGATCTACTAACATCACTGTGCCACAGCGTAATGTTGCCACTTACTATTCAAGCTATAGTGCTGCCTTAAAGTGTTTGCTGACCCAACAAAGTGCTCACTATGACTGGGGAACACTGAAATGATGAGATGTAATAAAGGGAAAGTCAGGATTTTCTGTGATACCTGAGTTGCTGAGATGTGACATTTGGGGGAAGATGTGCTGACAATGATGTATTTTATCATTATATTTTATTGTCGGGCATACTATAGACAGAATGGTCTGTGCCACTCACACCGAGTCACTCACACAAACTCACACTGAGTTTTATGCACATACAGAAACCTTTCACTAATAAATTAATGAAAACCTCAGTTACATGCCAGATGCCTATGAGTATAAGTATCTGAGGTCATGGTTGGCTGGAGCCGTTAGTTTTCCCAGTGCTACCCTTTCATAACATACTCATAGAAACACTCCAGAGCTTCAATTTATTCTGTTCCAGTAAAAACCTTCAAAAATTATACTTTCAGAGCAGGAATACTGGAGGGAGGTTTTTGAACAATGAAGGATTAAGTGATTAAGGAGTAGTAGTTGCAGCAACAAAGAACACTACTATATAATCATTTGAGACAACCTTGTTTCAAATTCTCTGTAAATAGCAGGAAATACAATTGACAACCTGTGCTTTCCACACCAATTTGAAAGATTAAAGGGATACTCCAATGTTCTGGGTAAAATACCTTTTTTCTGACTTACCCAGACTGAGACAAGATGTTGGATACCATTTTCACTTCTGTACATCCACTGGTTCAGTTCCTATGGGTAGCATTTTGTGTTAGCTCAGCATAAAGACTTGATGTCTATAGGAGTCATTAGCCTAGCTCTGTCAAAGGGAAAAAATTAACTTATTGCAACTCAGAAGTTGTCTTATTTATACAATGTATCATGTGTTATGAGTCATTTTATGGGAGAGGTTAGATTGTAGGAACGATAACGAATGAACACCTATGCTTAGTAGTTATAGTTCCATCTAATGTCTCCTAAGACGACTCTAATTTTTTCAAATTCATCATACATTGTGTAAATAAAACAACTTCAGAGTTGCTGTAAGGTTTATTTTTTCATTTTGATGGAGTCAGGCTAATGATTCCTGTAGACTTCAAGTCTTTATGCTAAGCTAGCACAAAATGCTATGCATAGGGACTGAACCAGTGGACATACAGATGTGAAAATGGTATCGAACATCTTGCCTCAGACTGAGTAAGTCAGAAAAAAGGGTATTTTGCCCAAAATATTTGGGTATTCCTTTAAGATAAAACAAAATATCCTATGAAATACCTTTTAAAAGTTTTTTTAAAAACTGTTTTAGAGTTCTAATGTAGAGTTCTAATGATTGGATGTTCATTGTTTTCAACAGAAGATCAAAGCTTAACTCCACCAACACTAGTCCTAAGTGCTGCCTATTGGACTGGCAGATGAAACTTGGCAAAAAAGCTGAATTTTGCCTTTAATCTTGGTGACTAAGTCAAACTGGATATTGAAATATCTAGCAAAATATCTAGCAAATGAATTAAGTCACATACGCTTGTTGGTCTGCTTCCCTTGTCTCCTCAAAGATAAAATTGTGAATAAGTAAGAACTTCCCTGTTCTCTGACTGAACATTCCAGTGTACGGGAGAAAAAGATGTACTATAAAATTTTAGGTTTGGCTGCACTACTCCAGCTTCTTGACTGGCTTCCTTTTCATTTACAGTGGGAATCATATTCAATACTTTATGTGAAACATAATCCATTAGCAGGGGCAGCAGGGTGCCTTAGTAGCCTCAAGGTTGGGGGTTTGATTCCTGGTCATTTCTATACAGAATTTGCATGTTCTCCTCATGTTCATGCCTTTCCTGAGTCTCCCATCTAGGTATAAATGTGAATGTTGTGTATCTGTGTTATGTCCAAGGTGTCTCAGCGCATGCTTGGATAGAACCCAGCGGGTAGAGAAAATGAAAGAATCAGAATTTTTTTTTTTTTTTTTTATTTAAATCAAATGAACTTTTGTGAATAAGGTTACATTGTTTTCCATTGTATCAGCATGTACTCAATTGTTATTGTGTTTTACTTTATTCATTTATTTATTTATTTACAACTGCTTGGCAATGAAAGTCAATTTGCCATTAGGGTTGACTGACATCATGAGATGCCAACCAGTAGGACTTTACTTAAGACCACAGTGTGAAGGAGGAAGCAAGGCCAAACACTGTTACCCTCATCTGACTTGACCTGATGTTTTAAATCTGTTTCAAATTTGCTGGAATCTCATGGAAACTTCATGCCGTTGATGACTAGATTGATGCTTTGTGAAAGCTGTCCTGCAAAGTGAATGTAAAATTAAAACTAAATTAAAAAAAGGCAATCATCCCCTCAGTGAAGAAGTACAGGGACAGAGGAGCATCGCAGGGTGAGAAGAGAGAACAACAAGAGATTAGTTACACTCTGAATAAATAATTCAGATTGCAGCATCAGCAAAGTAGATTTGCGAAGTCGGAGAAGACTTACAAGGTGACACCAGCAGGGAAAAATACCTCTGTCACTTTCATTTATGTAAGATGGTTCAGTGTTTTCATTTCCCACTCCTCATTCTTTTGTCAAAATTATAAAAAGTGATAGAAAATTACACAGTGTCAAAAACAGGTCACAAAAACACCAAAGCGCTGCAAACTTCATACCCAAACATCTGTTCGTAATTGTGTTAAAGGGAAATGGAAGATAAAACTACAGCGCATTTCATGGTGTGATCCAGATCAAAATCCATTGCAGAGTGAAGAGCTCTTCAGTTCAAAGGGAGAAAGGGGACATGAGAGTTGATAAGCCCATTGATTTGGAGAGATAAACCGACCGAGAGATGACCTACAGTGATGAGAAACTGATATGAAAAGCCTATTGGATTTTTTCCCCTTCAGATTCAAAACAAAACAATGCATGCCTCATCCTAAACAGAATATGGCCAGAGATTGACAGCAGATTCTGATCGAAGGCGGGACTGCACTCGAGTAGGAGTTCTTGCAAAGTCAGGGATATCCGAGTTTAAGGTCACGCTCGATACTCGTGTTTCTGTTCAAATGTCTTTGCATCTACACTTCTTCAGTGCAGGAAAACATACCGGAAGATTTGGCTTTACAACTCTGGAAGCTTTCCCAGCAAGTATATGATGGACAGCCACATACAGTAACTGCCAAGTTCATATATTAAGTGATAGACAAATATTCAAGACAGGTACTGGATGTGACAACCCCAGCAAACATTTCACAGATGACAAGTGGCCAACTTCAACATCAATCCAAATGAGCAAAAAATGCTCACAAACAATTATGACACAGTAGAAATTGATATTAAAATAGCTTTGGGAATTTTTTGAACCAATACCAGAAAGATATTCAAAGGAATACTCAGTTCCAATGAGTAGCATTTCATGTTAGCTTAGCATAAAGTCAAGCCTTTATGCTAAGCTAACACAAAACGCTACCCATAGGAACCGAACCAGTGGATGTACAGAGGTGAAAATGGTATCAAACATCTTGTCTGGGTAAGTCAAAAAAGGGGGATTTTGACCAACTTAGATCAAATTTCCTCCAGTATTTAAAAGTTTTAAGCGGAAAATGTTGTGAAGTGGAGAAAATATGTGATAAATAGAATCCTGTGAATGGTTCAGTCTCTTAGCAGTTAAAAAGTGGGTTGGGACTTAGGCCCACCAAAACCTCAAGAATGTCATATGTTGGTAGTCTCTTATATGGGTGTGTGACCATTATTATTTAGTTAGTTAGAATATCACGTCTTGTTTTGGTCTTTAGATGAAAATAAAATCAACATTATCTTAACCCTTTGTTTAGACCACAAGTGTATCAGACGCATTTTTTACTCGCGAGTCTCACGCAACAGATACGCTCTCATTTTAATCTATGCAGCTGTCTGCACCGGCAAAAAAAGGCACTGAATTGAATCATTTATCCACATTTTGCAACCTAGGCTATTTGTTATTTCAGACTCTATCTACATTCATCATGTTTTGGGAGCCTATTTGTCTGTCCTGTAGCCATAGGTTTTATAATATAGGTCAAAATTTGAAAATATTTCGCCGGTTCATTGTAAATTGTCAATCATATGCATCAGTGTTGATGGGAAAACAGATCAGGGATGCTCACACATATCAAAGGAAAACTGCACACTACACAGAAAGGCTGGCTGCTCAGATTTACGCATTGAAATGCAGGCTACAAACTGACAGAACCGGTATAGACAGTCGCTCCAGTGTCACATGAATGCTGTTGTCTCGCGAGCCGTGACGTGACGCTTGCGGTCTAAAAAAGGGGTAACATCTAAGAACAAAAACAACTTGACTAATCAGTTCTTTAAAGTCTCTTTTTCCAGTTCTTCTGCTGGATTCTTTTTTTTCACATTCAGAAATCTGTTTACTCACTTCAACTCTGCTGATGGAAAAAAAACTCATTTCTCATTTGCCTTTTATAGTTTTCAAAAGTGCATACAAAATTTGCTTGACATTTGAATCACTTTAGAATGTGTTCATTCCTGTGTTTTAGGATTTTAGTGACTCATCTTTTAGGTCATAGTGTGAAAATAAAGAGATTTGAGAAAAGAAAATCCATCCTATGCGTGAGAGTTACAAAAGGAGTTAAAATGCCCAGAGCATGGTGCTGCCTCCCAGGGTCGGCTGAGCGTGTCTGTTGTCGAATAAGGCATACTTGAAAGTATAGACACACACACCAACAGACACACACAGGTAATGGGGGCATTACTGTGAGTGATGGGCCGCGCTGGGTCTATCCACTCCATCACCTGCCCATCTTGAAAACATCTCCATTTACTTGCCACACCCTGACAACACTCATACAGTAAACAGAAAATAGAAATTCACTTGGACGGTAAAGCATTCTGACTCCACTCCTCTGGTTTATCTCCCAAAGTTAAATGCATGGTTACTGCCTTCTCTTCTGTGTCATATTTTAGAGCCATCTATGTCTAAAGCCTGCTAATCCAAAAATCGGCTCATTTCTTTAGCCAGGCTCGTCACCATGAGCTGTACTTGCTGCTTCATTAGTCGCCTGAATGACAGGTTCAGACATCCAGACCACAGCTCAGTATTCTGGTTGGCCAAGCACCGCACACACGTCTAGCTCCACTAAAACCTGCATATGCATTCTGCTCCCTTACCACATGAGTGCACCGACTCTTATATGTAGTTCTAGCTCTGCTGCCCCA
>OMLF01056346.1:85196-99226 GCA_900302615.1 Holocentrus rufus | reverse complement strand
AGTCGGAGACACAAGGCGAAAACGTGCACTTGGCGCGCGGGCAGGAGGGGGCCGAGAAATTTGTCTCGTGCCGATGCTTGTATCTCCCCCTTGAGTAAAAAAAAAAAAATCACAGTGAAGTTGAGGACTTTTCTTTGTTTTCTTTTTTTTTGAGTTGGGGATATTTTGCACTTAGCAGGTGTTTCTTGATTGAGCTCCAGCCAAGACAAAGGAGAAAGCTTTCCTTTTTGCTTGCACCAGCGTCCCCCCACCTCCTCCCCCTCTTCCCTCGCTCTCCATCCCGACACACACATCCTCCACAGGAACCCTCAGCTCAGCCCTTTTCGGAGATGAGAAAAAGGCGGAGAGAGACAGGCGACGGGCTCCGTTGCGGGAAAATTCAAAGCCAGTCTCGACCCGGGTCAGCGAATTGAGACGCTGCCCGCGAGCCGATCGAGAGTAGAGAGAGAAAAAGGACTGGGTTTGCACTCGTTTATATGGTTCCTTAATGCTAGCTACGGCCCCTCAGTCACAGCATGATGTTTCAAAGGATTTCAAAGCGACTCTGGGCCCAGGTCTGATGTTACCACTAGCGAGGCCTCTTCCATCTGTGTCGTCATGACGCCGGCTCAGAGACGGGAGGATGGAGGGCGGGGTCAATATGCTTGCCAGTTGTTATTTGTGTGAGAGCGATAAAGTCCAGCTTTTCTCATTTTCTATGAGAACTCTAGTTAGTTGAATTTATATGTACATATATAAATATATATTAAAAACTGTAAAGAAAAAAAAACATCTTTAGCAAATGATGTTTGACTTCCAAGAAAAAGAAATGATTAAATGATGAAAAGATGTCAAAACATTTGATTGGTATTGATGCAGAGGTTTATATTCTATATGAGGACAAAGTACTTTTAAAATCAAGAGAAAAAGTTGTTTCATTTTTTCCTTTCTGAATGACATCCCTCTGTTATTTACAGGGCAGCAGTCATTCAGACTGTTGAATAGACTTTTGGTTCCCTCTTATTCAAAGACCAGTATCTCCTTTTTAGATCTTGATCTATTGTTTAAAGACAGTCATATTCAGATTTTCCCACAGGCTGTTTTTTTGTTCTTGTATACATACTACAGCTTTTGATGAACAATTTTTCCCCACCACTGCCTAATATTGCGTTCTACCAGTTCAGTTGGAAATATGTACGATTTGTGCAATAAACAAAAAGACAGTGTTCTTTGTGCTGTGATTTTTTGCCTTCTCATATTCTTGATTGTTTTGACTTGTTTGTTGACATTTTTCAAGAGCATCCCAGTTTTGATGCTAATCTGAAAAAGAGAAATAAACAGTCAGTTCTGACTTGAGTAGCAACTGTAATGTCCATACTGACACCAAAGTTTTGCAAATGTGCATTTTTTATGGTTTTGGCAGTGACATTTATTTGATGGCCAAGTCAAGAAATAAAAATTCAAACATGTTCTAACTGCACTGACATCAAAGGAAGAAATGGATTCAAAAGGCAATCAACATGTTAGTTATGGATATCTGAACAATAAGATGTTCCATAGTCCAATTTCCTTTTTAGGCAGCAGAGGTTTCACATCCTTTTGTCCTTCTATGGAAGTTTTTGTTTTGAGTCAACTGGAATGAATTTGCTGAACTCACCCTCAATAATTAGGTGAACACCAACAAAAAAAAGAATTAAAAAGGCCCTTTAGGTAACAAGTCTTATACCCTGAAACAGCATTTAGACCATCATGGAACACAGCTTCTCCTCTGAAACCTCTCCAAAATAATCCCATAAACCATATAACCATATAACCAATATTGATAAATTACTTTAAAAATGTCACATCACTTTGAGAACTGCATTATCAAAAGACCCCACTCAGCTTAATTTTTTAAAAAAATAAGCTGTAAAACACCCTGTCATGCTTGCGTTTTCTTTTGCTCACTTTAAAATTGTCATTGAAGTTTGACCATTTTGGATTTCTCAATTTCTCTTTTTCCTAAATTGCAATTTCCTAATTTTCCACATCCTGAAAAATAATTTGGAAACCATATTTGTATATTTGAAGCTAGTGTTAATCTATATTGGACTCGCACCATGAAAATATTTACAATGCATATCACGGTTTAACGGTTCACTCACAGTACATTAAACTGAGCTCAACATGTCACTTTATTTTTCCTCTGTTGTGTAGAGTGGGTGGCACAGTGCACCTCACTCACAGTATTGCTGTCTACAGAAGTGAGACTGATAACTCCTGGTGGACAATTCTGAGAATAATACTGGATCAAATCTGGATTCAGTGCTCTCAGGAGAAAAAAAAAAGTTGACATTGATCTGTACAAAATGTTTTTATTCACCTTGGGGCATTCAAACTCAAAGCACACTGGCAATGAACAAAGCATTTCCCCCACACTCTTACCAGTCACACCAGAAGTTCAGTAAGACTGAGGGCCTTATAAAACATCTGGCTGTATTTCATATGAACAAACTTTGAGAAAAACACATATGTACAAACATGAGAACCTCATCTGCGGATCTGTTTACAGTCTGAAACCGGTCCAAAACAGGTGTCCTTTGGCCTGGCGCTTAACGAAACTGGATGCATGAAAACTATTTTTCAAAAGAAAGCATTGTGAAATTGTGACACTGCTGGATCTGATAACACAGAAAGCAGCTTTGTTGCTGGCCTCTGCGTCACCAAGCCGTCTCTTGCTCATCAAGCCCAATAAAAATTGTTTTCAAACAAGGCCAGAATGAATTCAAGATGACAGTATGAAACCAAAGGAACAAAATGTGATACAAGTAGCCCTTTATATCCCATCTGAGTAAGCAAAAGTCACTGAGAATGTTACGTATGTTGTGCTGGTGATACACTGATGGGACCTTTATTGGAAAGAGGTGCTCGTCCATAAAGAAAAGTCCAGTAAGCTAGATCAGACCTCCCAAATACAGGGGATTATAGCAGCTGATGATCCAGCAGAAGTCTCACAAACTATATCCATACCATACTTAAGGAGGTGGCCATTAATAGGCTAAAAGCACAAGGATTTCCAGGACCAACAAAGATTTTGCTTGTGACAAGAACGAGAACTTGGTTACAGCAGAACATTTAAGGAAGTAATCCTCATTTTTATTCTTTTTTGCCCTCTATTTTCCAATCAGCCCCCTCCCTAATGCATGTGGGAGATGTGATCTAGCCTACCAAATACAATGTTCCATGACATAGTGCTGCCATAAATATTAAAAAAAGGCACTATCATGGTCTTGGACTTTGTCACCTCACTTCAGTTCATATGTGAACACACGTGCACATAAAGCGGTGGTGCAGCTGTGTTACTCCTTGTACTCCAGAAACTGCTGCAGTCTCTTTCGGTGCTCCGCAGACATCTGAACAGCACTGAGGACACACAATACTTAGGATTAATATGCTGCACACCACAAATATTTATATTTCTCTCAATTCTGTAAAAACTTAGATTTTTCTATGGTGGGCAGCCTTACTTTAAATGTTCTCCGAAGGTGGTTGTTATCCTGTAGATGGCGGTCTTGAGTGTGGCCCTGAGAGCGAAGCGCAGTGTTTTGTATGTGGAGTCTCCCATGCTGCTGGTTGACCTGACAGGCTTGCTGGAGGCATGAGGCAGCTTGAAGTGCCTGTCTACCGCCTGAAGACAAGGAGCACACAGATACTGTTAGTGTGCAGATAATTCAAGGAGAGAACACACTTTGGATTCAATTTACCGACATGCCTACTGTTGCTTTCCAGTGCATGTAGGTCCTGCTGTCCGTGTGCTATGTGCATCTGTTTTTTTGCAGTATTTACAAAAATGGAAGGGGTCTAACACCTTAGACAGTGAAGTCCAGTATTCAAATATCATACAAATAGTTAAAAAACTAAAGGCTCATGCACTGTGCATGAGCATGAGTCAAAGTCATTGCCTGAATTAATATATTGTGCAGCAGTTCTTAGTTACAACATGGCACTTTGGTGGTAACAAGCTGAGTTTTTGAAGTCACCACAGGTTCATTCACTGTAACTGTGCATGAGCCCACCACATCCTCTTTACCTAAGAGCACTTGTTTCTGAGTACAAAGAGGATTGTTGGAGGTGTAAAAATGTGCAGCTACAACCAAGTGTTAAATTTTCACAACATTTTTACTGAAGCACAATATGCCCTGTGAATTTCATTACTCATTCCATTAGCAAGTTTTTATTAGTTAACATTGTGAATATTTGGCATGCTCAAGTTTCTGCAAAGGTTTGTTTTAGGTAAAGTAAACACAAAGTTAATGTTATCTTTGCTATAGATTAGTTTGGTATGCTATTTCACATTCTCACTTAGAATGCAGCCAATATGGTGATGAAATTTAAAAGACTGTTTCACTATTTTTCACTGCATCATCAATTAATGTCAGTGGACATTTGGTGGCAGTGGTGACACCACTGCAACATACATCCCATCCATTCATGAGATCTTTAAGTGCAACACGTGCGGCGTGCACAAGCAATAAGCCATGACAGCTTACCTCTTGTAAGACCAGCATGCTACTGAGAATGCTGGGTAGTGTAGTTTGCACAACGCCAAACTGGTCTTCTGAGAAAGAGGCTGTGACAAGGTAAGACAGCCCTACATAGGAGATAAGAGGAAATTACAGTATTTACTGTGTTGCTTCAACAGGCTGAATCCTTATCAAATGAAAACTAAAAAGTTAACCACCTCCTCTTACCTTCCAACGCCCAGATGTGAGCCTGGCTGTCTGCAAACAGAGCTTGGCTGGAGGCTTCTGGGAGCTGCGAGAGAGAAAGTCAGCTTTTTTATTGGATAGAAACACTATGGAGACAACCTGGCTAGCTGGTAGGATTTATCTACTGAGAGGAGGGAAGCAAACTTAAGACTCAGATAATTAAGGAAGTTGTTAGACGGACAGCGTTTTTTCAGTTTACACTACAACATGCATGATAGTATGAATACAGTAAGATACACACAAACTCTCCTTTAAAAAAAAAAGAAAAAACTAATCAACAACAGCTACAATCTGGATGGGATGTCACGATACCCGAATTTTGGTAGCTGATACCAATACCAGTGAAAATCCACAATTCTTGATACGCGATTTTATACAAAACAGAAATCCCATTCAGCATCATTTATTTTGTATGAACACTAAACAAGTACGCACAAACTTTGTGTATTGTGTAGTATTTGAACATAGAGACTGACTACGTTAGAGTAAGAACACTGAGGTGCAGGGAGGTATCAGGTTGTGTTAATACTACTGATGCAAAAACACTAGTGCTGGTATCACTTTCAAAATTTTGGTACATATTTTTGTGACATCCTGACAATCTAGTTTCTACCAAGAGAAAATATGACAGAATATTGTACTAGCTGGGAAGAGATGAAATGTAACAGATGGGAAACCAGCTTAGATTTGGTAAACCCAAATGAGAATCAGCTGTGACAGATGAGACCATGCAGCAAACCCCTCACAGTGCTCACTAACCTAAGAGACACAGCATGCACATGCCACACAACCTTACCTTATTAAACAAATACATTATCAGCACCCGCTTTGCCAAGAAATTTTTAACCTGAATGAGACAATTAAGTGTAGAAACATAAAAATTTAAGTTGCTCTGCTTTTGAAACTAAGACATATAATGAACATAGAGATCGCACAGTATCTTAAGCACACTGTCTACTATGTATATTGTTATTCTGGATAAGTACCTGTTCCTTTCTGTTCTGGAGGAACTGAGCCAGGAGGCTGGGCTTGGAGGCTGTCGGCGTGGGGCTGGGTACCGGGGCAGGGGATGACGAGAGACTGCCATTTACCTGTGAATCTGCAGCAGCCATTTTCACATGAGAAAGCAGGTACTCACTTCAACAAAGCAAGATGGCTAACAAAACAATAAACATTATAGAACATGGTGCGTGATGTTTGCTAATGTTGGGGGAGTGGTATTTAACGTGGGGCAAGAAGGGAACAAACTTCATTAAACAAAACCAATAAAGTAGAGCCTGCAACACCTGAAACCTGCAGGTTTCAGCGCCCAATATTCTCCTGCTAGTAGCTTGATGTTTCTCCCAATTAAGGCCCTAAAATGCATCCCAGTGGGAACTGGGAGGTTCAAACTGGGCATTTCCCAGTTCCCAGGACATCTCTAATGCAGAATAAACCACGGAGGGCTACTTAATGCACGTTATCACCTGCTGTAGTTTTTGTTTAGAATGAAAACCTGGAGACTCTTGGCCCTACATGGCACATAGTCCACCATCCTTGACTTACGTGGAATGCAACCTTCATTCGTGTCATTAGTAACACCTGTGTTTACCTGATATTTCATGTCACAGTGGCTTCTGTGAAAAAGGTCTATTTTCGTTTACATTTACCAATACACAATTAGACAACAGTCTTGTGCAACTATCCCTTTCTCTGTCCAGTGATGTAATTTCCCTTTTGACAGTCACAGCAGCTTCTGGCTGCAGCTGAAAACAGCCCATTGTATTTCTAAACTTTAGCAATGGTGAATTTTGAAATAAGGATTTATTTTTAATCATGAACACGATTTTTCTGAAAGATTAGAATTACTTCACTAAACATTGCATTGATGAGTTTTCCCTCGACTCTGTCTTAATTTTTGTTTGGGCTGACTGAGTCCATACTTTGAGCTACAACACTACAACCAGTCACTGGTTTTACTAACACATCCCACCGTTATGTTTGGCCATGTTCAAAATTACACCATCTGGCTAAGGAGCATGCCACAATACAGGTCATAAAGTGAAATATGTGTCACTGATTGGCCCAGATGGTGACTGCATCATCAATTGTACATTATTTACCCAGTAATACCCAGGAGTCCCTTCTCTCACCTGTGGAGGTGGACCAGAGTTTGGGACCCCTCCTCATGATGTGTGGGCTCTGTACTGTTCCATGCCACGGCGAGCACTGTTCCACTGGGCCGGTGAGGCGCCGCAGGGCTGGAGATGAGAAGGGACTGTCCAGGTCAGGGGTGAACGGGGCGGTCAGAGGGCTCTGCGGGCTCACAACAGAGGAGCGGAGGAACACTGAAGCGGGTGTTTTGAGTAGAATGGAGGGCCTGGGAGTCATCAGATCTTCTGTGCCTGAGGTCACTTTAAAGATAAAAAATTTAAAAATATGAGCTAGAGGGGAGTTGTTTGTAAGACAAGTCAAAACTTGTATTTGTCATTGTCATGCCACTGACATTTACTTATAACAGATTATGCAATACGTGAAAAACCATTGGGTGCACCCCACAACTGCATCAAGCTTGTATTCATATAAGATGAAAACTGACTCATGTCAATCACTACTTCAAAGCGATGTACCTGAACTCTCTGACGTGACAGACTTCTTGTCACTCCCAGTAGACTGCGACTTGGCCCTGCCATTGGTTGCTACAGTATCATGGTGGGCTACAAGTCTCTGGGTCAGATCAGCCAGCAGGGACAGACACTCCTGACTGATGGCGTTCCAGTTATGTGGATGGCCACCTGGAGAGACAAGCAGATATTTATCTCACTGACACGAATTAAACCGTTGATGACAATGACTTTTCATTCTATTATAAACAATGTATAACCAATATATGTTGAAATATTTAAAGCACAATAAGCCAGATTCTTTTTGCAAAGAAACAAGGACTGGCATATAAGCATGGATGTTTATTCTGTGCAGGGAAAGTCATGGCAGACCTGGCTGACTAAGACTGAAGACCTCAATGCGTCGTGAAGGAGAGTGCTGGGACAGCAGAGCCAGATCCTGCAGAGCTAAAAACTAAAGTTGGGAGAAAGACAAGTCATAACCAAAGATTTGCTGATAAGCAAGCCCACAAAAAGTGGCAATTTAAATTAATCATAGTCTCTTTACATGCTTACTTACCTTTAATATTACTGGCTGCTTGCCGGTGATCACTCTGGGAAGACAATGGTGGGCATCCTCAGAAAAAGATGACTGCACGGGAAAACTGTACACCTGCAGATAAGAGATCATCCATTCGATGATATATCACACTAAAGTAAGGCATCACAAATATAATTTTAGCTGATCAGTTTAGATGAAGAGGGAACAATCCCCATAAAACAAGATGCAATAAAGCTGTTTTCTTCAAACATAGACATTCATAGCAATGACAATACTGACCCCTAGTGTTATCAACAATAAAGGAGACAAACGGAAGTTGTCTTGAAGACTTGAATCTCTCTGCTCTTAAATCATATATTTAACTTTTTCAATTCAAATGAATTCAAGTTTTGATGTCCCTTTTTTTGATGGGACAGTTTTGATGTCCCTTTTAGAGCGAGTTGTTTCGAACTTAAATTTGAAAATAGACCAGCAACTACCAACAAGTTCAGCATGAAGGGAAAAAAGCCCCAACAGAAAGTGTGGAAAGCAATGTCCCAACTTCAAATTTGTTATTATTTGTTGTAAAAGTGTAGGAGCATTTGCTTTTTCCAAGAAAAAAAACTGCAAATGTCAACTGTTAATACAAAATCGTACCTCAGTGACAAAGATCCTGAACAGAAGCAGAGTGATGTACCATGTGAAGAGGAGGAAAGTGCCACTGATCCACAGGTGGTAGAGCAGGGAGAAGTCCAGCAGCCCCGCTATGGTGTCGAGAGGGTGGAGAGAGCTGGAGGGAGAGAGTGCGTTCATCACACACAAGCACATTTATGCACTGTTTTCTGTTCAGAAGAGCAGAACTATCAACCAATGCTTAACTTTTTCCAAGGATTTCTTTCCATTAAATGTATCTCAGAAACCTTGCTAACCTGTTCAGATGAAGATTGAGCGTTGTACAGATCCATGTTCTTGGAACATATCCTGTTGAGATTAATAACAATGACATTTATTTGTATGGAACTTTTCAAAACAAACAAGAAATTTAAAAAGCAAAACAAGAACATAAAAAGCATAATTGATAATTGAGGCATAATTGAGGTCAGCAACAATTAATAAATGCTGATTACATAAAATCAAGTCCATAAAAGAGTGAACTGACACAGAAAATGTCTCAGACCGTATCACTGAACTTCTGTTTGTGAAGGCTGCTTACCTAAAAAGAAATATATAACAAGGTAGTTCCTGACAGAGTAAAGTGCTTGAGTGGTGCTGCATTTCACCACCAAAGGCAGAGATCCCTTAAAGCGAAGATACTTGTATTGCTGGAAAAAGAAAAAGAATAATGACACGTCAGTCACCTAACACCCACAGAAGAAATGTAAGACTCCAGCAGGAAATAATTCCTCAAAAACATGTCACATTAGAAGTTTGTCACATCCATGTCTTCTTGTTGGGAGTCATTGTTAGCCAGAAAAACAGTTTAAAGCTAGATCTGACACTGTACAGTTTACATTTCACAAAAAACAAGTAAATGTTTACTCTTAATAAGCCACGCATTGTAGAATGAACATAAACTAGATAAAGACAGAGGTCAAGTCATAATGACAGTGTTGTTCTCTTTTAAAACAGGCTAAAGCTGCTGGTAAATCTTGAACCTGATAATTGAGTAAAATAACAGCATACCTGAACAGTGTGGAAGGACACATAATTCATGTTGTGGATCACACCCAACAGACTGTGACTGTATCCAACAAATGCTCCAGCCAGCAGCAGGATAAGGTGGTACTCATTCAGGCACATCTGAGAGGGACTGTGTTCAAAACAAAATGTGACCATAAAATGAAGCTCATACCAGCAAAACATGAAAAGGTCATTAAAAGTAAGGATGACAGTGACTGATTAAGTACTACGTAGCTGCTTACCCATCACCCTGGGTGCAAGGGTAGCCGAGTGTCTGATATCTGCCTCCGATGGTGACGGCACAACACCAAGCCACTATAACTCCCATGATACAGTGGACCAGGGAGCTGACAAACTGGCGAGGGTGAAGTAGCTGACCCAAAAGGGCAATTTTTGAGCATGCAATGGATGGGATGACTTGGGAGAAACAGGAAATAAAAGTTACCATAAAATCTTTTTTAAAATGGGCAGACTATCAAACATTATAAGACTTTTACAAGACACTGTCCCTATAACACTTCAGCACCTGTGATGAGAGTCGGATTTGAGTAAACAGTAACATCCTCAATGATTTGTTTCTGATATGACCTTACATGTCACTCACCTGTATAATACTCCAGATTTAAAAATCCAACAATCAGGATCACTCCGCATAGTAGGATGAAGGAGAATATGGCACTAGCACTCGTTAAAAGAGACAGACATTCTGTAGAAGGGACAAACACAGTCCAAAGTGAGTAAGCTTCATACTGGGACACAGCAGCTGTTTAAACATGGTGTCACTCAAATGTCAAAGTGAAGGTGGCGGCTGACCTGATATCCACTGTACGGGGTGGAGAAGACTGAACCTGCTGAGGATGACAAAAACTGCTGTGGTGGGTGGCAACAGCAGGACAGCCCAAGCAACACTGGCCGCAGCTCTCCAGCATATCACCTACGCAGTACAGTTATTGTTAGCTATGTCCAATGTTGTAATAAGACAACCAGCCACTGCTGTTAGTCGACACTACGTTTACTAGTTGCTGCTACATATGACTTTTCATTGAATGCAAAAAAATACTGACAATAGTCAACAAAAGTGGAAGTTTTTTTCTGACGTTCTGCTCAGCTGACGTTAATTACGTTAGCGAGCTAGCATAACCAGACAGCTAGTTACCGTTAGCACGCTTCCGCATGACAGATCGTTTTGCTTCTATTCAGGGAAGATAGAGTTTAAACACTTACCTTGCGAATAAACCAACAACTTTGCTCAACAGAAAACATGTTGTTAGGATAAACTGAGAGCCACACGACGAAAATATATCTCCCTGGCTCTCCTGCTGCCAAACTAACTTCACATTCCAGTCAGTAAGCTCAGCCGCTGTTATTCCCCATACTGCGCGCCACATGCATTTGAAGGACCTCTGGTAGGACCCCGCTCAAAAGTTGTCCAACTTACTGCCTGCTGCCAGTATTTCAGAGACAGGTTATTAGCTGCACAATACATATTAATACAATTTTGTTTAAATTATCTTATCCGAAAGTAAATGTAACAGATCTATGAATTGATATGGCAAAAACTGGTGTACTATACTTAGCCGATATAATCTTGGCTAAACAGCTCAAGCTCATAAGCAATAGTCAACAAAATATTATTTATTAACTCAAACTATCAGTTGATTTAAACATTGCTATAAAAGTAGTCTTCACTTGAATTGTAAAAAGAATAACGTTGTCAGAGAATAACATTACAGAAGATCCCCATCAATCAAATTATTATTATAGCCATACCAAACACCAGGTCTTCATTATTTAAATGTCCCTTGGTGTAATGTATATTAGGTGTATCAGTGTCTTTGCCTTCGTGACATTCCCCTGTATTTTCCCCACATCATACTGCCAGCAGCTAAGAGTCAAGTCAGGTCAGTTTTGAATTCCTTTAGTTTCATCATGCATGAAAGCTTTCTTGTCATGGTGATGACTGCCATTTCCCAAAGTTGCAAAACTGTGTTTATCCAAAAGTGACCGTTTTTCAGAATCTCGACGGAATGGCTTGGTTTCAAATGCATTAACTGGGAGCCTCTGGGATGCACTGATAGACATCTCAGTTTGAACTGCTTTATGGACCACTGGTTTCTGTCCAGCTCTCTGAGAAATTGCAGGGAGAGAGAGCTGCTCCCTCTGTGCTTTCTTGTCCTCCCACAGCTTCAGTAAGCGGCGCTGATTATTTGTCATATCCTTAAGATTCTGTTGCAATGACTGCACTTGGTCTTCTAAAAGGGTTTTAGAGGTGGTTGTATTTGCCAGCTCTGATGTCAGATCATCAATGGTCAAGCTCAGTTTGCCAGCCTTTTCAACCAAGGAGGTGCACTGGCGCTCTTTTTCATGCAAGTCATTGATTATGTCCTTTGTGGTTTTTCCATTGAATTTGGGACTGGACTCAAGCCCAATCTCAGCACGAAGAGTCTTCACTTGTTTCCTCAGCTCCTTATTGTCCAGAGTTAAGGTCTTGAGCTTCTGCTTCAGGACCTCTGTTGAACGCATCCTTGACTCATACTGTCTAAGTTTCTCTCTGATAACACTTTCTTTGTGCATGGCATCATCTCTTTCCTTTCTGCATTTCTCCAGAAGTTTTA
Source organism: Holocentrus rufus (assembly GCA_900302615.1). Lineage (NCBI taxonomy): Eukaryota > Metazoa > Chordata > Actinopteri > Holocentriformes > Holocentridae > Holocentrus > Holocentrus rufus. The sequence goes on along the minus strand of OMLF01056346.1, from coordinate 87,081 downwards.
ATGCCTCAAATTTGGACACTTTTTCACATTTGCCGTTTGATGTGGCCATCCTGTTTCCAGTCCTCCAAATCACAATGCATATAAAAATTCAATAAAAATCAAAAAGGCAGTAAAATTATCCCATGGAAATTACGATTATTTAAGTTATTTAAAACACAGTCCTTCAGAATAGCATCGATAAATCCACTTGACAAAGAGCAGCTATACCTGCAGACCTGAGACTGAGGCAAGTGACATTTCTCTGCCAGGGTTATCTGTTTGAGAGCCAGCGCCTGTGTAACTCAAAGCTCGGGCTAGAATGACCATTAATTAGGGCGCCACCATGCCTTTGACACAGTTTCAAGTGACACATTTTTTTTTCTATTTTGTTAATTAAACTAAATACTTGACCCTTTTTTATCAATGGAAATAATTCAAAACAGCTTTGACTGAGGCCGCTCATGTGTTAAGGTGCTGAGCACAGGTATCAGTGGAGGAACTGGCTATAAGTAACATTTTCCACTGCATCCGATCTGGATAACAAAACAATGATACTGTTGCTTCTATCAGTTCCCTCGACCACACGAGTCTCCAGACAGTTTAGATTGATGCACTGGAAAAACAGTAGCAGAAGCCAAATGTCCACTTTTAAAGTTAGGCACTGTCTGTAAGATGCTGCTATTACCTCTGTACCTATTAGTTACAACCTCGCCCTTAAATATTTAAAATGCCAAATTGTATACAAGTACTGGCTAATATGAAAGAGCCACCTTTCCTAGACCCGTTGAACCAGGGTTCATGTAAAGGTTCTATTACTCACTGTTTCAAATTTAAGGTGGAGAAACACATTCATTATTGACATTTTACGCAATTAGCTGTTGTTGTTTTTATCCAAAGTGATTAAGCAGGAAGGGGTTCAGTATCTTCTCAAGGGCATTTCAACTAAACACACAGTTATTACGGGGAATGAAACCCCATTTAATAAGGAAACAGTCTCTCTTGCGACTAGCTTACCCTTCTACTCATCCTTATTGGTACAAGTTGTTTGGAAATTGTGTTGTTTATATGCCTAAATCTAAGCTACAATGTACATTCAAACTAAATAGATGGGAAAACCTGTCTAAAGACTGTCCTACAGCTGACAATCATTAAGCCAGATTCAATTTTGTGACTATGGAACCACTGCAGTCATAAAATTTGGTCATAAAAGTTTTGTCTCTTTTGTTAACAAACTGAGCTTCTTGACAAATAAATATTAATTTGGTGGTATACTTGAGAAATCTGTTCATTGCATGTATTTTGTACGAACAATAAAATTACCTTTGCATAGACAGTAAATGTATCAGCTGATGAGTTTATTAATAGCCCACAAGTTTTGTTTTTTTTTTCCCCCAAGAATACTTATTGAAAAGAGACACATAAAACCATAAATTCCATCAGATGCAATATCAAAATAAAAACAAATAGTCATTAAGAGACAGGTATACAAGTTATAAATCCCATGGAACTGCATAATGGAGCTTTACCATTAAATTAAGGGCACTTATATGGTCTCTTCAAACAAATAATGAACATAAAAATTATTTGTGCAAATAACCAATCAGAAAGCTTGACAAACTTATTAACACTTGAAAATTTTTGGCTGCTGATACTGGACATATACAGCATAGGTTCATATAAAAATGTATGTACAAAACACGTTTAATTACGTAAACGGTGGTAAAAACTCCATCTAAATATTTTAAAGTCAGACCTAAAAAGGGGAGAATATACCATACTGGAAGAGGTCTTCTCTACTGAGTAACACCATACCCCATATCCCTTTAGGGTAGTTTAGAACCCATCCCATTAGAAATAACATACTTGCTACCAGTGTTCATTTTCAGAGGTCATGCAGTTGGACCAC
>OMLF01056346.1:20779-78117 GCA_900302615.1 Holocentrus rufus | reverse complement strand
GTGATGACTTAATGTCTCCAAAATGTGTTTATAAATGTGGCATATTGATGTGCACTGCATACAGCTACTGCTTATTGTAATGGAGAAACTGGTTGCCGGTGACACGGAGAGAAGAGGCTGGAGACTGGAATGTCTTACGTGGAGATTTAATGAAGAAGCTTGTATACAAGGAGACACAGTACACAGGGATGTGCTGGCTATGTCTGAAGTGGCATGGGAAGAGACGAATAGTTTATACTGTTTTGGGTTAGGTTATCAGTTGGAGGAGGATCTGGGGTGACCTTGTTGTCTACAGAGGAAAATTACCAAGTACTTATACAAGGATGGAGATTTTTCCATAACAGTCTTAAATGGCTTTTTATTCTCCAGTTGGCAGGCAAAAGTTTGTCAGAGATGTACTAGATGCAGCACCTTTGGTATCGGAGAAAGAGGACGAGGCAGAGAGAGAGAAGATCCATTTCTACAAACCAGCAGCAAACGATAACACCCCTGGGACTCAGCCACCCTCCGCAACCAACGATCACGCGAAGCCACCCTGTTGCAACGTCAAAAAGAGGCCACGTCAATCAGACAAGTGTGACAGTCAGCAGCACAGCCCTCCAGCAAAACGATTCTCCGCAGCAGCTCTCACAGTGGAGGACATGGACCTGTTGAACAGCTACTAAGGCATGCATGCATCCATGCAGCATTCCACTCAGACCAGGGACCAGCATGACTTGCTATGCTGGTAAACAGGTAACACTTGAACTCAAAAGGCCCTGAAACATTTCCAAGATGAGTTCCGTGTTGTTTTTTTGTTGCCATTGCATTGGTGTTTTGATAACTATAACCTGACAAAATAAAGTTTTTTATTTTGTATTCGTTCTGTTCTTTGTCATTTTGCTTATAACCTAGCTGGTTTTTTGGCAGGTATACTGATCAGAGCAGTCACAACGTTGCTGTCAGTGGCATCTTGGCATAAACTGTGTGGGATTCAATCAGAGAACGGGGAGTGCCTTTATTCATACTGCAGGAAGGTGGGCATCTAGCATCTAGGGGAATGAAGATGATAGCTGCACATAAGTACTGTATATCTGTAATGTAGTGTATAATTGCTGGTTCCATTTTTTTGAAAGGTGAACTTATACATTCCAGCCTCATCAGAGCAGTCCATTGTGATAATTTTTCATTTTTTTTCCAAGAGCTTTATGTTATTTACTAGACTGTGATAAACAAGCTGTGTCATGGTTCATTACTGCACGTCTCTGTCCTCATCAATGGCGCTGAGGCAGCTCACTGCCCAATTACAGAGGCCCGACAGTGGTGAGCATGTCACTTGGTCATCATAAAAGAAACCTGTGCCATTCGTCTTCACAGTCATACACAAACAATTACCAGCAGAATCAATGATAAAACATTTTGAATGTAAATGATTTATAGTTTCAACCACTGATTTTATCAAGTAAATGGAAACCAGGGTTCAGCATATTCAGGCAGACATTTAATCTAAATAGGAGATAAATAGAGATGTTTGGAATCTCATGTTATATTATTCTTTGACTTAACCATAGCGCTGTGGAAAACTATAGCATGACAAATGGTAGAAATTAATTTAAGGATTTTGAAAAATATCACAGAAAAAAAGACCAACTGCACCAAAGACTGTAAGAGGTTATAAGTGACTAGGATACAGTATATAGATATTGACCAAAAGTATTGATTGTTCCTTTAAGTAATTAATTAAATGGTAATTGCTTAATAGAAACAACACTTCAAGTGTTGTAGCTGATCCACATGATTGAATATGGATCTGTCCCCCCCCTTGCATGAAAAATATCTCAGCTGTGTACTCACTGTCAAGCATTTGATGCAAAATATAATGTGAAAAATGATGTCATAAAACAAAACACTGCTTTAAAAATGGTTGTCATCTGTTATAGTAAAATTCCTCAAATGACCCGAGGTTGGGTTTTATTAGATTTCATGCTTAGCTTGTCCATTGGCAAACTGTCTTCAGAGATAAATATTCCCTGTCTGAGCACTGCAATACAGCAAACCATATGACTCGAAGCTCAGCAATTATTACTTGGTTATTATTTGAAAACTATGGCTCAAGCTTCCCTTAAGGAAGCTCAGACATGCCCACCAAAACTAATGCCAACAATTTACTTTATGGCACAGCTGTAGGCTGGGTGGGACTCTGTTTTGTGGACCAAAGTTTGAAGTCATCAGCAAACCCCAACATCATGCGTCAAACCACACCTTTGTATTAAAATGATTCAAGGACACTGGCCTTGGAAATGATTGAGCTGGTTACATGGTTCCATTACTCCTACAGCCACTCTGCAAGTGGGATTCGGATGTTTCATGACTTAGCTTCTTGTGTTGAAAAACTAACAAAAATGTATATGGTTCCAGTGGGGAAAGGGGCGCTCAGGTTCCAACAAATTCCAGATCTCGGTCCAGAAGATCCAGCACAGAGGCCTCAAACCTCCTTCCTGGCATCATATAGGGAAGATTGAGAAGATACACGCACCACCCAACATCAACAGTTTCACTCCATTGTATTTATTTCTGAAAACATTTTAATTTTGAGAAAAGACAGGAGTAAAATAACAGTGACCTTTGTACCATCACTTTTAATAAAGATTAAGGGCATTGTGTTGTAAAATTGAAGAGGATTTTCATTTGGAAACTGCTGCATTAGAAAGGTAAACACAACTGGAGGGTCGGCAATGTAAGCATAATCTATTAGAAACAAAAGAAAAAACGATTTTACCAAAGGTTTAGGGTTCCGATGAAACCTGTAGTAGTACTTTAAGTCACAAATAGTTCATTTACACAGTATTGTTCAATAAAATAAGCACACCAACACAGCTAATGCAAACACCAAAATAGGAGAAAATTTCCAAAATGCTATTTGGCTTGCACGACCATTACTATAGTGTAATGCCTCAATTGTACCAATATACAGAAAAAAAACCCTCTCCATCACTTCAATTCTAAAAGCTTGAAAGAGAGACAAGACATTACACAACAGTCATAGAAAATGTACTGGAAGTAGTTGCTCCTAATTTAAACAGCAAGAAGCGAGGGTCTTGTGCCAGAAGATAAAAATCAACTTCAGATTAGAAGTTTTTACTTCAGATTATTAAGGAGAATATCCCTATTCTGCTACTGCTTTGGCTTCTTCTAAATGTTGGACTGGTCCAGGCTGACTTTAGAGGGGAGGGGCCCGGCCTCCTCCTCCTGGCCTGTGGAGGTGATGATCAGCAGGGAGGATGCTGGGTATGGAGTCAGCTTGTGTTCCTTCATGTACTCCATGTCACCATAGATGCTCAGTTTCTGAAAGCAAGAGGGAAAACGCCGCAAATTTTTAGATCGGTATTAGGCAGGCAAATGAGTCAAACAGTAAAAAGTAAAGTAAATAAAGATAAAGTAGAAGGCTTACCTCGGCGGGTACATACTGGTCTACAGCAGTTGCCACAGTGGCACAGCAGATCCAGATCAGGACCAACACAGACAGGATCAGGGTTGTGGTTAGAATCCAACCTGGCAGCCAAGGGTTCCTGAGAAGGGAAGAGGACACAAGTTACCATACGAAGAAATATTAAGCTTGAATGCCTGCAATGATAATTAAGCCCCGAATTTTGGCGCTGTTAGTGCCATTCCATATCTAACATAATCACAAACATTATACATTGTCTTAACTGGAATATAACAGATCAGTAAATCAGCAAGCTGTCTTGATAAAGCCCAGAAATGTTTGAGCCAACCAACCTTGACAGACAGCTAAAGAGGTTGTAGTCATCTTCGTTGATGCCGCGATCCCCAAACATGTCTCTGTCCCTCTCCTGGATTAAAGTGCGGTGGTATTCTTTGTAAACTGGGCTGCTCAAGCCAGGCACTAGAAAATGATTGAAATGATGAAAAATTTGGAAGTCAGGGGAAGATGTAAGATGCATACAGAAACCCTGGTGTGTGTGTGTGAGATGGGGTTTCTGAAAGGTGACAAAGGAGGGCTTACTTGTCTTCTGTGGCTCTTCTTTGACTTGTTTCTGCAGTTCAAACTGGGGGAGAAACTGCACTTGTGGTTCAGTCTGTTAAAAAGGAAACAGAACTGGGCTTCAGATATTGAAAACAAAAAAATCATTCCAAAAAAATGCATCTGTGGTTCTTGTCCAAGGGGGGGAAATGTAGTCTCAGTCAAATATGTAACAAAAAAATTCCAAGGCAATTCTTCAAAAAAATTGAAATAATAAATTATGTATTTATTCTGTAAGTGCTGTTGCATGTATAGATATACCAGTTTTATTTTATTGTCATTTTCATAGTATGGTGTACCATTTCTATGTACAATGTTATAACAATTCAACATGGCTGTCTTGGTAGAGCTTGTTCTGCACGGCATTGTTTCTGCACTTGTCTAATGACCCTTACCGCACTCCTTGTTACCCGTTCCAGGCTTTGAAGTATTCTATAATTACTGCAATTGACTGTTGTTGCTGGGCACACCCTGCTCTAGGATCATCAAAACATGCTGGCTGTTTTTAATGTTCAAGTATGAATTTGCCATTTTAATAAAGGATTTTAAACAATTTTTGAAGAAGAGTTGCCTTGGGGGGGGTTGTTACAGATCCAATTGTTCACCCTTATTTTGTACAGTAACTGAATAAATCAAAGAGTAAATTCACTTGCATATGTGTCAAGATTAGATGAACTGATTTATCCAACTGGGTACAATACCTGGAATATGACAACTTTGCCATCGTCAGCCTGGAGGTAGAATGTCCATGAGGAAGTGATGAAGTTATGAGCCTGATTCATGACATCATCCCAAAACCCTCTCACCAGAGCAAGGGGGTACAGCAGGTGAATTCTGGGCATCATGGCCACCAACTGCAAAAAAAATAAAATAAAAAATAGTACAGAATGTAAATTGATGGCAGATTTACATACTTGACTATACTTCAGGATGAGAGTGGTGTGCTGTGCTTTTGTTTTGTTTTTTACCTGCTCCTGCCTTTGTTCAGCAATTGGGAGCTGATTCTGGCAGCCCAGGTTACATGCATACTGCTCATCAGACTGGGAGTAGGCTTCACGGCAGGCTACGGAAATTTGGAGTGAGAAGTAACAGATGGTAAAAACGGGATTACGGAGGGCACGGAGGTCTTAAGAGCATGTCAGCTCCTTGTGGAATTGAGTGTGCGGACGTGGAACTGAGGAGTCACGCATGCACACGAAGGGACAATTGTTTACAGCCAGCTGGAAGGAAGTGATTACACTGTGACAGCAAGCCTATCATATAACATTAAATTGGATACTGTTATGATGATGAATGACACTTAGCTTGGAGAAAATATACTTACTTGATTCACACTCCGATTTGGTCTGATTAAGGTCTTCGCTATCGCCAACAAACTGACAAATGGAGAAGAGACGACAACCTCTCTGACAAGCATAGAGTTCTTCCTCCTATAAGCACAACAGGACAGGACCAGTTGAATGCATACACAAACATCCGTGAAGATGACGCCGTTTCAACTTAGTACAAGGCTGACATAACTACAACACCAGCCATGCGATTTCCTTTCTAAATCACGTATTTAATTGAACGGATGGTATCATAATGTTAATATAAAGTATGCAGGGCAGGCCCTATGTTGCTTTGCTACCTAACGTTAGCTGACGCTAGCAATTGTTACTTTCTTAGCAAGAGCAATACTCACCCGTGGATAGGTGTGCAAACTGTATGTCATTTGACATGTCTTATGACAAGACGCTGTATTTCCCAAGACGCTATCAAACACGTCCGAGGATGCTGATGTGCATGCAAGCACGACGAGCAGTCCCAAAATACAGTCAAAGGAGAAGTAAGTGCCCATTTCGTCTGCGAATATCACACCAAACAAACAAACACAACAGGCTCTTCTTCCTCGTCCGTCGTTGTGTTATCTCGCGCGACCACGAGCCCGGCGACTCGCGCGAGTTCTGCTTTCTTGTTGCCTTTAAGTGTTCCTCGTAGATTCTCATATCGAATTCAAACGTCGTAATTGGCACATGTTCTTTTTAGAAATCAAGCGTTGCAGTGCTGATCTCTGCCGAGACAGCAGAATGAAGAGGGTAATAATAGCATCGGAAAAATTTGCGTGTCTGTCCCGCGTTCCCAGCCCACCACTTTGCTGGATTATTGGTACGTCGAAGTTGAATATGCTATTTCCGACATCACTTAAAGGCACCATATGTCCCCTCTAGCTATTTTTGCTAACAGAGTTTGGTAACGCTCTCCTTGAGGAGAAGGCAAATTCATTTTTTTCTTAGCTGCAGTTTATACTGCTGTTTTTCGCAGATTATGGATAAATGAATTCACCTGTATACAGAGCTGGGTACATGTTCAATATGCATCAAAACGAGTGAAGCATATAACACTGCATTCAAATATACACTGTAGACTAGCCTGTTAGCTAGCTAACCTGGCATCACCAGCAGTGGAGTTGCCTAGGTTGGGTTAAGATAGGCTGTTGTCCAGCAGGTTAATAAGTATTTAAAAACAGCTAACCATCCTCGAGAGAGCTAGCTAGTTTGTGTGGGGAAATGGACAGATTTGTAGTGCGGTTACCCAAGGGTGAGTCACCCAAAGAAACGAAGACCAAAGAAAAGGTTTACAGGCAAACAACAATCGAGTCTTTAAGGGTGAGCTAAAGTGGGTGAAATGTCTTTGAGTTATTGATCTTTGTGGGCATATTGTCAGTTGCTGACAACTGTGTCTCTTTACAGAGAGTGGTTGTAATTGAGGACATCATGCGCTACAAGTCAATGCTGGAGCTGCCTGAACAGACCAAGGACAATCTGCTGCTTGCCTTGACTGAGCTGAACAAGAAGATGCCATCCAAGGAAGTGCTGAAGTCAACAAAAATAGGTAGGCTGAAGAAACTAATCATAAAATCCATCCTCTTGCATGGCTTCCCATGTATCCTCTTACGCTATGCTGTTTCTCACATCTGCTGTAGACTAACACTATGCATGTCTGTGGGAATAGTAAGCAAGTAGGTAATCTAGTTTTCTTGGTAAGAGGTTAACCTTCCACTATCTATTCACTCAGGCTGTAGTACGCCCTATGGAACAAACCCAATCAAATCAACCAAGCTATTCATTGCAGAGTACAAAATCTATTTGCTACATCAAGACATCTACTTTGTCTTGAGAAGTGATGAACACAGCATGATTACAGGCCTTGAGCTGGTCTGCCCTGCATGCAAAAACAGCATCATAACTTTGAAGAGCAAACAGCAATCAAAACCATATACACCTCATTCACATAAGACCTTCATTATTTCTCCAATAATATAATTTGGTTATAATTTGGTCAATTTGGTTGAAAACTTCTTCCTTCTAAGGTCACACTGTCAACAAAATGCGAAAGTACGAGGACCCCGAGGTCAGTTCACTGGCATTCCAGGTTTACACACAGTGGAGGACCTTCATTGAAGAAAATTCCAATAAGCCTTCTATTGAAGTACGCTCTGACAAACAATCTGAAGGACTCAGGAGCAATGCTAGAAGACTAATGGCTGAAGCCCTGGAAGTCAAGGTGAGAAATTGTATTTTCAGTGAAGTCCGCTGTAACAGCAAACACTGGCGTATTTTAGTCTTTGGCTAATTTCTTTCACTGTGCTTCTGTTTTATATTTAACATTATCCATGGATCATTTCCCATTGCATGGCTTTATTGTTTTGTGTAATGCTTGTTTAGTGTAAAGCTATGTAATGCTCAGTCATATAAACTAATAAAAACCTGGCAGGGATGCTTGCTATTCTCCCATAATTTATTTCCGTGGGATTGGAGAGAAAATCACATCAAGCTCATTTGAATTCTGCAGTTAAAGCTTGCAGTTGTTTTCCCTGTCATAAACAGATGACGCAGAAAAAAAATATGGCCTTTTTTCAAGGTCCACTTTAATTTGGCATACATATGATCCATCAAGCAGCACTTATTTACAAATTATTTTTATTTTCATTTAAACATATTTTCTACAAATAACCAAAAGGATTCACTGTGAAACTTACTTTACGTTTTTCATTTAAGTGAAACTGCTCATGCTCAATGTCTAGTATTTTTTTCACAATAATGAATACACCAACAGTGTTAATGTATTCTTCTTATCTCACCTACAGGAGGATTGTGGCCTTATTGACAACATTGAGAGAGAAGTGTTCCACCAGAGCTCCCGGCTGGTGAGCAGTTCATACAGACGGACCATCAGGGCGCTCGTCTTCGCCTTCAAACACAAGCCTGAGATCAGAGCTCAAGTGAAGGACAGCACACTTTCAGTTAACCAGCTGGTTTCCAACTATAAGAAATAACTGAAGTTGGATGAGGCTGGACCTAAGACTATATATTGAAGACCTCTGGTGACTTTTATACTTTGTGGCACATTATGAGACTTGTACTGATTTTATTACTGCATGTAGATCAATGTCAAGAATAATATGTAATTTATTGCTGTCGAGGGGGGATGATCAAGCCATTTGTACTGGAATGAGAGGCAAAGTATTCCTCATTTTAGGGACCACAGTCAGTAGCTCTGCTCTGTTTTTATACTTTCAATGAATATTTTTTATACAAAATACGACAGATTCAGTGTCAGTGTCATTTCTTTGGTGGAGAAGTTAGGAAGCCACATTTCTAAAGAAGAACTAGCCATACAATAGCTATCAGCATGAGAATGACAGCCAGTACACAGATGCTAATGAACACGATGTCACTCGGGTCATGACCCTCATCATCCTCGTCCTCCCTGCTGCCACTGTTGGCACTCTCTGCCTGGCGGGCCAGCTCATCCAGTCGATGACGTTCTTCTGTCGAAATGAGGGCCACTGTGGCTATCTTCCGCTGGGCATCACACTGCACCTCGTATTCCTGCACGTTTTGCTGCCTTCCATCTGAGAAGTCGATGTAGAGTGTGTTCACCAGCATGGTGATGTTCCGACGTTTCTGCAAGTGATCAGAAGTCACTGTGTTACTAGAAGCAGCACTCTGTTCATGGCCTGAATTCAAAGGAAAATGCCCAGTGGATAAGACTGAATGGGTATTTCTGCCACACAATGTAATGTCTTTTACAGCCTGAAGTTTAATAATTATGTCTGAACAATAACTGCAATGAGTCTCTGTCAATACAGGAGAAATGGGGGAGGGGATATCAGTGGCTTGTCACCTGGCCTGCAGTACCACAGTTGACAAAACGTGCAAGTATCTTATATGAGCTGGCTGTTAACTGGGCTGCACAGGTTGGGTTCCCCAGGTAGATGTTCTCGCGGTCCAGCTGAGGTAAGGACTGCTGGGGTATCAAAATGGAAAACTCTGTCCTTGTGCAGCTGATGTTCACCGGCACCACTTGGATTGGAATAAAAAGACAGTTCATGCTGGTTAAGCACCACAAAAAGAAGGGTGTGGAAGATAGAAACATAGAAATTTGTTTGCAAAGATGAATATTTTAAGGGTTCGTATAAAGTCTTGAAGGTTTGGAAAAGGCTTAATTTAAATTTTTTCAAAGTTAGGAATATGCTTGAATTCAATTATACTATTTTCAACATAATCTGGTGTTTCATTGACACAATCACTCATGTAAAATATCTTTTAATATTTGAAATGATCCTGTACTCTAGACATTAGCAAGCATTTAATAAGATTGATCAAAACTACAATCAAAGTTAATATGAACAGCTGGTAAAAAAAAATAAAGTGACAACATGATTGATTGCTGTGGGTATAAAGGAATTCTTTAAACTTTTTTTTGCAGTTGCATTTATAGTAACAATTTAGATGATAAAAGCTTAAGGAGTCTGGAAGTTTTGGTTTAGCTACCTTGAAAGTGCTTGATAAAGGCTGAATTTTACTCTCGGGAGGCTTATACGAACCCTGTATTTTACATGTACCAGATTACCGCAGACATTTTTCCCAGATTCTCTCATCCAGGGTGATTTATAATGAGTGCAACAGTACGATAAGGTTTAAGTTTTAGGTTGGAAACATTACAAATAACTATTTAGTGCAAGGCTCATACAGCACTCAGAATAGATAGAGTAAATACACCTGTGAAACTACAGTGATGATTGAGAAGGTAAAGAAGCTGGGAAGAAAAGGTAGGTCTTTTTTTATGCTTGAAAATGTATCAGAAACTTCTCTCAGACATATTTACCTCCAACATAGGAAGCAGTGAAGCCCCTGTGGGCTTCATTTCTGTCTGTGCTGAGCACCACCAGTAACTTGTTGCCCTTTGATATAAGGGAGGACGGTTGCTCCCTGCCACAAAAGCGTCCCAGCAGGGAGTCTGTCTGGCTGTCCCCATCATAAACAGCAACAGAGTCATAGTCACACTCGTCGGACAGACTGTTTCGATCCTCCAACTCCATGACTGGGAAAAACAGTTTAATTCGGTATCCAGCTGCTAGAGTGATGGTCCAGTGGCAGTTGATATTGTTTGGGTAGATGTTGGGATGGTTCGGGCTGCTGAAGTTGCCATTTACAGCTGAGAGGACCTGCTGGCATTCTCCTGTAAATGTACAGTAAATTAGATAAGTTTGACCATATTGTCAATGCATTACCAAAAGTACCTCTTCAAAGTGTTAACTTGGGTTTTACTACCTACTTAAATGAGATACTTCTGTATTTAATTTTCAATAAAATGGCAAAAATGTCTGAAAGTGGTTCGCTGTGTAATGTTTTGTTTAGATTGTTGAAATAATACACTTTTAAACTGTACAATATAGATTATTTTTTGACATAAAAGGACATAAATTACGGGCTGCCCTTTTTCTTTTAATTTTACAATCAGTCTGTTTTGTAACACCACTCCTTCAAATGAACATATCAGTTTTGAATCCCACTCTTTTCATGTTTTGTGTCAAACTGAATTTGAAAACACTGTAGTGATCTAATATTACAGCCTACAGTCTTCTTGGATCTGTATCAGCTCAGCAAATCTGAATTTTGGGATTTGCTCCCATTTCCGCTCACAGATTTGTTCAGGCTGAGTGAAGCTGGAAGGGGAGTGTCTGAACAGCTATCTTCAAGTCTTTCCAAATTTTCAGTGGGATTCAAGTCTGGGCTTTGGCTGGACCACTCAAAGACACGTCACATTCTTGTTCATGGTAAGGAATCAGGATGGTGTTAGATGGGTGATGAGCTAAGCTTAGTTTTTGTCCAATATAATGCTTTGTATCATGGCTGCAGAATTCAATTTTCGTTTCATCAGATGACAGAATTCAAAGTCTTTCAGGCCCTTGTTGCTGTTAGGTCCCTTTGTTTCCTTCATGCCTTTCTGCCGTATAGGCCTGATTTGTGAAGTGCTACACTGACTGTTGTCCTTCTGGCACTGCAGCCAAGGAACTCTATAGTTCTGTCAGCCTAATAATGGATCTTACTGTGCTCTGCTGAACTCCTTACACTTTAGAAATTGTTTTATATCCTTCTTCAGAGCTATGGCTTCTCTCAGTTCTGTCTCTGAATTTTACCGACACTGCCTTGGACTTCACACTCGAGCTTCTGCTCTGTGAAAAGAGGAGTTGTATGGCTTCATGGTTGAGATTTTATTTATTACTCTTCTGTGGCTAGTGCCTCTCCTCTGGTGCGTTGCTTTTGTTCCTTTATTTCTAAGGTTTCTTTTCTGACATACACTGTCATCTGTGGGACTTAACTGAATACAGAATACCATGTCCTGTGTATTGGTGTGTGTGAGGAGGGTGTGCAGATGGGCCAATCATGTCCAGTCAATTTGTTGTGACATCTCAAGGGCATTTAAAGGAATTCGGATCACTGTAATGTGTAAATAAAAAAATACCATTGAAATTGTGGGCTATAGTGTTCAGTGAGAAAGAGTTCCTCGTTTAATTTATCAATTCCAGCAGTCAAGTGGGTCATGTCCTCTCTAAAGGCACATTATATTTTTTGTAATAGATTTTTCACACCAAGCTGTCTTACCTGAGTAATAGTATGCCTTGAATCCTCGCCCTCCAATGTTGAAGTCCGACTTGAAGACTACCAGAAGCTGGTTGGATGTGGTGACAGTGTTGGGGGGCTTATCTCCCCCGCAGTAGTTGCCCAGGTGGCGATGGGTGACCGTGGGGCCGTCAAAGAGGGCCACAAAGTCAAAATTACAGCCCTCATTGTTCTCGAGCTGGAAGTCCAGGAAGACCAGGCTGACCACGGTCGTGTTGGAGACGTGGATGGTCCAGGAGCAGTCGGCGTTGTTGCTGTACTCCTGAGGGTACCCTGGACTGGAGATAACGCCTGACAGGCCAGTTAGGACTCCACCGCACATATCTGGAGAGCGTAGAGCGTAAACCTTTGACATTTCATCATTTCTGTTCGAAAACAACAATGTAGACCGCAGTAGATACAGTAACCTCTAGAGGTAAGTAATTAAGGACAAAGAAAGAAGAAAGAAGGAACTTGCTTTCTGAGGCAGACTTTAAAACAAAAATGGTCTAACTGGGCTGTAGCCATCTAATCCTTAGCCTACAGAATATTCATTTTAAAGAATGTGATACATCACCTTTTCTGTAGCCAACAGTGAACCCCCTATGGGCCACGTGACGGTCTGAATGGAAGATGATGGACATGACGTTCCAGGAGGAGGTGAACTGGGGCGGGGAGATATCGCCACAGAAAGTCCCGAGGAGGTTTCCCTCATCCTCAGATATGCCGTTGTAGATCTTGATGTAGTCATAAGCACAGTTGGCATGGTACTCCAGCTCAAAGTGGTGAAAGGTAAGGAGGACAGAGGAACCCTCTGCCACAACAATGAGCCAGGCACACTCAATGTTGTAGGGGTACAGGCCGGGGAAGTTCGGACTTGATATATTGCCAGATGGAGCAGAAAGAATTCCCCCACATTTGACACCTCATGATAGTATAAAATGATAAAATGTTATTTAGTTTGCTTCATTTCAACTCATATAGGTGCTCACGTGTTCTGTTTAATAATAAAGTATATTGTCTGATATGTGGAAATGCATAAAAGTTAAGGGTTCCTTGCTCTCTTATATTTTTATTTTTTAACAATTTTCTAACCACTTGATATGACCTTTGAAAGTGCATTAAAAGCAACTGAAGCCTAACTTGTTCAGTATATACAACACCTACAAGACAAAGCACTCCCATCAACTTTAGGTTTTGCCCCATCAAGATAACAAATAGCAACTCACCTTTTTTAGAGGCAGCCTTGTCAACAACCAGTAGTATATGAATCAGTACAGCCACCTTGAGACTCATGTTGTTATTGTTGATTCGGCTTTTGTCACGCCTCGGATACAGTAGCAGCAGAAAACGACAACGGCAATGTCAGAAGTGTACAGCCTTGAGACGTCAGCAGCGCTACCTGTGGATGTAATAAGACGTTGAAAAATTTATCCACTGCCTGAATGAGGAATCGGATAGCCAGGCCACCCTTTGGCCCCATTCACTAAATTTTAATGACTGATATCCAATGAGTGCGAGCGGCTTGTCAGGACACTGTTTGGAGAGATGGTATACATTTTTAATGATTGTCACACACACTGGACACCGGCTGCAGCGGAGTTGATAAAAGAGAGGGGAAGGAAGGGAGGAGGATGATCACATTTGTCACTAATATAAATGGTTTCATTAAAGAGATGTGAGGGGGAGAAGAGCCCAAAACTATTGATGTCACAGAGCAGGGGACACTGAGTAGACATTTCTTTGCTTGTGTTAAGATAGCTTAAGGAATACTCAACAGCCAGTAATCTGTGCCCTGCTTTTATATGAGCATTGATGAGGCAATGCACCGATGTGTCTGAGAAACCTATTTGTACGACCACAAACTGAAAAATATCCTGACACACTTAATTGATTGAAGCCCCTGGCACGTCATTGCTATTATTAAGCTTATTATGATGCCCCTTACTCTGGGGATTTTAGCACAGTGACTGAATCTTCAAAGCATGTCGCTGGGGTTTGTATTATTTCACGGAGAACAAAGCGAGAACTTTGATGATTTATTTTATATTTCAAATGTTCCATTCCAAAGTGCTCTCACTTGTCACAAACTCTGCAATATTTCACCACTTTCTGACTCCCAAACAGGGTTGTCTCACTCAAGGATGCAAGATTTTTTTTAAAGTGTAAATTCTGTTTACACTCTTAGTTTCTTTTGATGGGGAATGCTGCAGGTGAAGAGTCCCAGATAGAGATTTTGCTGTATTTGCCAAGTGCCAATCATGCTCTATGACTCATTTTTTTTTCTGGGTTTGGCAGACTTAAACCTGAATAGGGCAGACGCATGTAGACAAAACAATAGCGCTGACTCAATAGGGTGTAAAGACAGACAGACAGACAGGGAGATAAAGTGCCCTTAGTAAAATTCTAACCTGTAAATAAATGAGTGCCACTCCACCATACAACAAAGGCAGCGTTTTCAGACTGAATATCTAATGCTCAAGTAAGCTATGTGGATGCCCAGGAGGACCTGCTAGATGGTGCTGTTGCACTATGAACTCCCCATGAAAAACACCACTGGCTTTTAAAAAGTCATGCCGAGCTCTAAGCTGAAATAAATAAGAATGTGATTAAAATCAGTCAAGTGTTTTTCACACAGCGGTTCCTGGAACTAAAATGAGCCGCCTCGCCTTTGAATTTTAATTCTATCCTCTCTGAAAGCTTGTCATTGTTCAAGGATGTGGGCACTGGGCAGTGCTGAAATGTGTTTCAGAAAGATATCGTTTGTTTAGAGCAATTAAATCACTTATTAGCAAGTAAATAACACTTACTCAGAAACAAATAAGGCGAGGTTTCAAACTGTTGGAAAATTCATGCAGAATAAAGGGGCACTTAAGTCAAACAAACGGCTGCCTTTTGCCCTGTGATATCCCTTTCAGCTTAATAGAATAGCTTGGGTCCAAAAATACATTGAACAAGCCTTTTGTTATAATTGGCCATATTCAACTAACAGTCTGAGTCACTCATAATTAATATAAGAGGTTTGTGGGATTTATTATGTGTGGTGGGGTATGGGGTGTTTGTGTTTGGGGGGTTTGACACCTACAAGAATGGCATCTTTCAAAAAGTAGCAACAAGATTGATGTTGCTGATGCTGTGCGCATTTCGAAACTTTTAATTAAACTGAAAACTGCGTCGGCATACAGATTATAGGAGGTTCTGCTGCCAGCATATGAGGACGGCTGGTAGCTACTCACCCTGACAAATGCGGTTTAAAGCCAAGCAGATATGGTTCACGTGAGCCCCTGACAGTCAGAGGGAAATGAGATGAATATAAGAGTATATATCAAAGAGCGGAATGAAAGTTAATGTTTCTGACGCAGCCTGCAGCTTGTGAGAACATTTCTATGCTGCTTTTTTTTTTTTTTACAGCGTCCCTGGTGCTATATAGTGTCTTGGTTAGTGTGATTTGTTTTTTTAATATTTTTCAGTGTATGGGGTAATTTCTGCAGCACATTAACCCTGAAACAGCTCAAGTCTGCAAGCTGTTTAGGAAATCTGGGTTTCATCTATGTTTTGTGTAGGCGTGATTGTTGACAGATGTGATTTTTTATTAATCCTAGTTATTGATTGAGTGCAGGCTGTAGTGCTCTTGATGCATTGTTATGATAAAGAGTGCTTGTAATAGTTATAGGTTCTCATTTGTCAAATTTTGATAGCAGTGGTGGAAATTTTATTTCACCGGTGGACCACCCATGCTGAGTGAATATAGAGGAAACATTGCTACAGCCTTGTACCTTGTATTCCCAGCTGGTGCTCACTTGCAGCCAGAAATGTTGTTTTTTTTTTCTCCCTCATAGTCATTCTGTTCCCACTTTCTCTGTGCTGCTTTGTTACATTTCCACTTTTTTTCCTCCACCAAGAACAATATTGATATGTCATTGTGTTGCCAACTCAGGGAGCTCATAGATTGGATTATGCACCACAATGAGCTTATCCTCCCTCTAGTTACACGCACAATGAAATCAAGTATTCAGGTTGAGGAACAGAAAAGGGGAAAAAAAGAAAAAGAATCAACTCCCTTTGATGACTGACACTTTTACCTCCACCCCACTGCACATGAGATGAAGTTGTAGTGACATTACATATCATAAATAAAGAATTAGTCCCACAGAGAGTAAAAAGATAACACAAATAATGAGATGGTGGGTAGTCTTCGCTGCAATTATTTATCAAACTATTATTTATTTATTTATTTATTTATTCATTTATTATGGGGGAAAAATGTTTGCCCTGCATGTAATAATCTTTCTTCTAAAATATAGCTGCAACAATTATTGGCTTTGTTGAAACTAAAAGTCTTCATAATTGTGTTGTTTGGGAAAATTCATTTAGAATCATTTCAACCGCTTCAAATACAAAATGTTTAGATTATGACTAAACATACAGACACTAGACTAAACAATAGATTCCTATACTTGTCAAATTCTCTGGCAGACTCATTGCAGGCAGTTTGCATTTAAGCAGATCTCAATGGATGGCTAAAATAATGCATTTTTGTACTCTATCATCATGTGGACTGGCTGACTAATGAAATGTTCCAGCGTTCGAGCTCTGAACTAGCTAAATCCCTGTGAAGAATCCCTCGTCTTCTATGGGCCATGAATGTACAGGTAGATGTTTTACAAGTGATGACTTCTTTTCTCTGTGGAGGTCAGTGGGATTGAATACAGACGAAATCTTGTCTCAAAGCAAACAATATTCTGTCTTAATGTATAGTGGCGCTGACAAGTATGGGCAAATTTACTCCCCTCTGGTTTCAATATCTTGAAGTATCAATTGTTCAGTCACTTTGCAGAGCGAATCATTCTGGAAGGCGCCGTTTTGAGTGTCACTTTCATTAACGATAAGTGATATGTTTCTGTCTTCTCAAAGAAATAAGCCTCATGACACCTTTTCACAGAGCAAACAGATAAAAGCATAGCATCAAAAATAGAGCACAATAAATCGTTTTCCCACTGAGCCGTCTAGACGACTGACTTGTTTTTTTGGCAAAAGCAACAGCATTTTAATTAATCATTCACATAGTGATTCTGCAGTGTAAATACTCCAGATAACAGGAACTCAAACTGGGGGGTTGGGGTGGCGGGGCACACTAGCACATAAACAGAGTACAATTATGGCCCTTAGCAAGAGCACTTCATTAAGCTGTTTTAGTACCCTTTGCTCGCTGGGTACTAAACATCTGACTCATAATGCATCAGCTATATCAGAAGATTGCTCTTGCTGTGATCTTGCATGAATATTCACAGAAGTAATTAAAAGGCAGAGCAGAATGATGAAGTGCACGGGAGCAGAAATCAGTGAGACGCTAAACTCCTCAGGTACTTGATGACAAATACGAGGGCAATGACTTGAAAATATAAGAAATAGAATGGGCCCGCTGCAATTTTGTCAGGTGTGTTGCACCTGGCAGATTCTTTTCTAATTATTTCCTAATGCTCGTCACAGTCATTGGATTCAGCGCGCTAACTTGTCCTCAATGTACGCCTGCACATTTTTTAAAGTACCGTGTCCGTGGTGGTTTGCCAGCTCGACAATACTCCACAGGGGTGTGATCTTCTAAATGCCAGTACCCCACTGAGTTAGCAGCTACAATGCAGTGTTTGTGGTACTGCGAGCCGGTGACTCAGGGCCCAAGATGCAGCGCTTCATTGCCATGTCAACAGAAATTATCTGAATTTTGCCTCATTGCAACTCAAGTTAAAAGCACAAAAATGTTGCTCTATAATATCCTATATACCCACTACTCACAGTTTCATAAAAGCTCAGTGCTGTCTTGTTGTAGATACCATAAGGACCTCTGTCTGGCCACAGTTATCCTCCCCACTGTTGAGCCCTTTGGCCTTGGTGGCCTTTTGGGGCTGGAGCTGTCCATTGCTTCCTGACAGATGGCCTGGTGTACCAGTCATTTCCAGGTCTAGTGGGGCACCAGCTGTATGTACAGGCTGGGTCCATGCAGATTACCCAAGACTCCCATTCTCGACTCAGAAGAAGTCAACTTGTAAATAATGTTGACTTTTGCGTTGCAGCACAATATGAAAACAAATTTCACACGAGATACACAAGAGAACTCGACAAAGGCCCCGCTTGCAATTCAGTGATCTGGATATTTTACATAGTCGAGCAGCAATCCAACAAAAACAAACTGGCAGAAATACTGACCAACTTAATTGTTGGCTGGCATCTCTCCTTAGAATATGAGAGAAGGCTTTGTTCAACAAGCAAATTGTAATCCATGGAGAGAGAGATACTTCCTTGTGTACATAGCAAAACAAAATGAGTGTGTTTTTATGAGATATGAATTCATAACTTAAAACACTTAGTCCTCTTGAGGAATAATCTACCATGCATGAATAAACAATTGGATATAATCAACCCCGTGTTGAGAACCAATGAATTTTTTTTTTTACCAGGAGTCATTTGGAAATGGTGCCCACCAGTATATTAATGGTTAGGGGGCAACCGAGGCGATAGAGAGACAGAAGGTTAACAGCTATTGGCCAGTTACACTCCTGGGATGCAGAATGACCAATTACTGAGATTAATGTGGGTCTAATTAAACAGCCTCCCTCCCTCACATCGCAAGTAACATTTTCTGTATAATAAAACAGGCATTAGATATTGCTTATTCTTTTTTCCTATTTTATCACCCCTGCCTCGGCCATATCTGCAAATCACAGTGATGTGGCTGTACCATCGAACACCTCTCGTAAGGCATTATCATTACTTGCATGCAGACTGATGGGAGTGCGTGCGAGTGTGTGTGTGTGTGTGAGAGAGAGGGAGAGTCGCGGGGTTGTTTGTGCTGTGTTCCCTCATCTATCAGGAGGCTGCCCTTCTCTGATGGCCACTGAGGCTCTATTAGTCCCCACTGTCCTGATTGATGTCACGCAGTACTGTGTTGGAAAGCTGGGGCTGTTGCTCTGAACCAGCCACATGTTTATTACACCTTTACAGGGCAGAATGGGAAAATACTCCGCCGATGCTGTGAGGCTAAGATCTGCACTGATAGTGAGCTCAGGCAGCTGTATGCTGTAAAGGTCTCAAATTATTCACTTTTCCGTAATTTGTTTGCAAATGCACTGTGTCTCGGGGTAAGAATAATGTGCCTCGTGATGTTTTTCAAATGAAAGGTTGTTTAGTTTAGCTATTTATTCAATGAATGTGAAAGAAAAAAAAATCCTCCATGCAGAACAAGCCTGAGCCCTGATTGACAGACAATGCAAGCTCCCCTGTTTCAGATGATTCAAACCTGCTAAGTGGAGACATTGCAGGGGGTGTGTCGGGTCAAATGGCTGCAAACCTGCTTGATTGGAAAGATTTAAGCAGCTGCATTGAGAGCAGCGAGCAGCGAAGATCCAATTCATTCGCTCAATCGTTTGAGCTAATCTGAAACAACATGTCAAAATGGATGGATTTTGGAAAATGAAATAAAATCCACCAATCAAACAGAATCAGATTGTCAGTGTCTTTGCTGAATATCCTTGATCACATAGCAATCTAAGGATAGCAAGCAACATTTTAATTCCCAGTAGGTCCTGTTTAAATGAGGCTTGGAATGTTCTATTTCTGCTGTAGCATCAACGTAGTTTGGTTCGTTTTTTAGATCACAGATATGGACTTGGATACATCACTGTTTACCTTGTCCATGAAGGGAACATCCTTGACTTAAACATAATACTTCTCGTTTGATCTTGCTTTCTGTTACCCTCGGTCATTTCAGCCATGCCGGTGCAGAGGTGCCTCGGCAAAATTGTACATCTTGAAAAGCGAGAGTATGATTGATGTTGTTGCATTTCACGATGGCCTTTCAATTGTTGTCTACATTCATTAGACGGAAGCCATGGTGCCATGAGTACCGGGGCAAGCTGCCAAGATATCCATGCCGGGGGGACAGTGAGGGAGATACCCGACTGGAGCCTGCTGATGATGACTACATAGTGTCTTTGATTTCACATCTGAAACAGAGATGTAAAGCTTATACCCTGCTGGACTATCAAAAAGAAGCTGAGCTAAATCAGTCTTAATTTGTTTTGCCCCAGCTATGCTTTTGCTCATTTAGCTCTTCATTGTTGTTACTAAGGTCATAAACGAGCCCGAAATGGAGCTGAAAATAGTGACAACACGGTGTGCCAGTGCCTGCGCGCTGTTCCTCAGAAGATTTTCTTAAAGATTGCTTACCTAAAGTATTAATGATGCTTCAAATGGTTAAGATTATTAAAAGGAATATGATTAGCAAAGAAGGGTTGGCAAGCAACAGAGGCTGTAAATCAGATCTAGACACTGCAAATGCATACCGTAATGTGTTCTTTAACCGGCTGAGCAACCCACACACAACAAGTTCACTTTCTATTGTCACACTGATGCTGTTTGGCAGATGGTGTAGATTTGTACATCATATCTTTTTGCCGACAGTATGTGCACAACGTGGCTTTACTTACAATGACATGTGACAATGCACAGTGATTGCTTTTCTGCATATAGAACATTCTATTTCAGTATTCCAACGCGACACATTATTACGAGCGTTTCCACGCATTAACCTTTTCCTGAGTTTTTTTCCCTTGCCATTGTGCTCATGTACGTCAGGAACAAGATTAATATGCCTTTGCTCTCATGTGATAAAATCTTGCCAATCTCCCACTACCTAGAACACCAGTCACCTTATTATTTTCGAAAGGTTGTATGGTCACTGAGCTTAGATTATTCCATTCTCAGCTCTACGCCTTGTGCCCCACATATCCTTCCCTCATTCAAATGTGTTTTGTCTCCAGGAATGGAATATGGAAACGCCTATTAGCGTATGTGTGGATGATGATTCACTATACCATATAACCATTTCATCAGCTTCCCACTACAGCTCCATATGTGGATGTCCGTGGCTTGCCAGCCTTTTTTTTTAAAGCAGCTCCTTTGTGGCTGAATTGTTCTTTAGTCTTTCAAGTGATTCTGGGAGAAATCTGAACAGAATCTATTGTGAACTATAAAGTGAAGATAATAGTGTGATGAAAATTAATTTATTAATCATTACTCTTTCTGTTAGCCATCTTTGAATTTTTAATGTATGCTTTATCCACCCTAGAGGACGTTATCATTGCCATTTGAGTTCAGGGGTTGGCAATACTGAAGGTGTCTGCAAAGCTTTATAAAATCTTTTACTGTCTATATTTTTAAATTCAAGAGTTGGAAGTTTGTAAGTCTTAAGTACAGGTTTAGATATCTTAAAATTGTTGTTTTCTCTGTGGGTTATAAAGTCCTACTTTGAGGAAAAATCAAATTTGCGCTGGTATTATGATAGATCCGCTTGTTGTTTTTTCTTCCCCACTGTTAATTGATTTTTGTTTCAAAATTGGTTTAAAATTATATTCTAACTGGCATCCAAAAAGTCTTTGGTTTGACTTCCTGGAACCTGTCTGAGCTCTATATCCTCTGTCTGGGGCTTCATGTCAAGATGTGATTACAATAAACATGAATAATTGACACAGCTCAGATCTTATCAAATATTCATGGAAATTTATTAGCCTGATTTGTTATTTGTGCTCAGCAAACATTGGACCTCTGAAATACCCTGTTACTAGTAGTGAATAATGCACAAATGATGTTTTATACATGCCACCATCTTTTCTTTTTTGCACTCTTCTACATGATGAAAAAAAACATTACTCTCTAAAGACACACTCATTACTTAGCATTATCACATTTTAATAATCGGAGCTGCTTGAATCTGTCTTGCTGCATTAATTGCAGAATTGGGAAAACACATGTTTGATGAGATTTCACATCACCACTTCACTTCTGTTGTGGCATTTCAGGCTGAAACAACGTGCAAATCAGAGTAATTTGCGACCGCCTGCTCCACTGCGAGCCCACAAACCTTTTTCCACTCATTATATGCTTTGGCCATCTATTCCCTTTGGCAAAGTTGTGGGAACAAATGTGAGAAAAACCCTCAAGCTTGTGGCTAAATTTCAGCTATGCTCAGATAAACAGCACTGTGGACTGACTTGAGTTAAAAGCCTAGCATGACCAAATGGATCTCCATATCCACAGATACCTTTTCAAGCAGCATCGAGGAGATAATGAAATAGCATCCATCATGGCCCACAGCCCTTTTCAACTGAGCTATGACAACAGGAGGAACAGGAGTAGGAACCGATTACAGTTGTCCCCATTGTCACTCTGGGGAGATTTTTTTTTCAGTTGTGCAGACTTGCTCAGTACCTTTCCTTGGGCTTCTCAACACATCTACCATTTCATGTTTCCACCAAACACACTGTAATTTTCAGAGGGAGGCTGTGAAAGATTCACAGTCTATACTGTAAGCTGGAGTCCCAGAATGGAAAGTGAGAAGTACAAGTGATATCTTCAGTCACAAAAATGATGGCGGCGGCGCACTACTTTTATCTCTTCTGTTTGTTAGTTACAAACTGTTTGCCCTCCTTTCTCATGAGGGCACCTTGCACACATAAATTAGGGGTGTGTGTGTGTGTTGGAAGTAAAGATGGAGCATGCATCTGACTGTGTGTGTCTGCTCACTCAATAGCGGGTACATTCGTGTGTCTCTGTCTGCCTATCTGATCTGGGTTGTGGTCATTAAAATGATGTGCATGCTGTGCGTATGCCCTTTCCATCATGGCAGGATCCCTTTCTAATGTCACCTTTGTCACTGTGACTGACGCCGTCAGGCGGGGTCACCTGCTCCCTAACAGAGGACCACCTGTCAGAACCACCGTACTCACGTCCGATGATGTTTAAGATCAGCTGGGGGGTACTGGACTTCACTTCAAGGATGTACGCTTCATAAATTCAAGGGTGGAGCATTCATTACCTCTATTAGGACTTAACCACTGACCTGAATATAGTGATTTCTGCTGGAATCATCATTCACATAATATCTTGGTGTTCGACCTTACCGCTCAGAAGTCAACTATCTTTTTATTCTCGCAGATGGTCCACATCTACTTTTTCAACATGATTCAATTTGCTCTCGGTCAATGTGCCACTTCCCTTGGCGGCGCAGCATCACTACTTCTCCAAATTTCATATGTGCCATATTACTACATGTGATGTCACTTTGTGAGGTATTTCCTGTGGACAGGTGGTTCCCCGCCGCCTTAGGGGTGCTCACTGAAGCAGGAAATTGAAAAAGGTAGAGCAGCAGATTTATAGTGCATCACCTTTAATAAGCCTTGTTTGCACAGACAGAAAAGTGAGTGTGTTCATTTCACGCTTAACGTTACAAGTGTCAGGTGTACCTGTTTCCTACTTAACCCCAAACAGGAGAACAGACAGATCTGCAGATTTTTGTTCTAGGCCTATAACAGATGGAGCAGATCACAGAACATAATATCAACATGCTTAGCTCTGAAAACAACATGTGCACTTCTGGTGTGCAATCACCAGAAGCAGTGAGGAATGTAGTCTATACTGGAACATGCTGGTGAAAATCAGCCCCTGCTCTTGGTAAAACAGCGTAGTGTTTAGCCTGGGGTTATTTCCCAGAGAAGTGCAAAAATGCCTAATCATAGTGGATTGGATATACAGAATGGATTCCAGGGTAAAAGTATAAAACTTTCAAAGAGTAGCAGTCCAATTGTTGATAATCCGTTCCTAATGTATTCAGTCTAACCATGGAGGTAATGCTGTTGGCAAAATCACACAGGTTCCAGAAACCTGGGGATGGACTAATATATCGGCAGACTATCAGTATTGGCTGATATCAGCCTTCAAAGATACTACTGTAGTAGTCCAGCAGTATTTCTATTGTTGATATTTGATTGTGAAATTGGCACGTATGTTATTTAGGAATGTGTTACTTATGATATAACTGCCAAATTAGCAACAGAACAGAAATAAATTGGTGCTTTGTTAAAAAAGAAAAACACTAAATTATCTCAAGACAGCAGGCATGTCTGAAAAGCTTAGCCTGTTTTGCACCTGCATATGTGCTATAATTGTTGCAAAAATGCATATTGGTATTGCCCATCATAGACAGGAAGATATTTGTGTCTGTATTGGTCTCAAAAACATATCATTCCATCCCTACAGACACTGTTATGTAGAAGATGTAAACAACCAACTGCTGCAGTACTCAATAATCATTATGAGACATTGAGCGTAAATGACCAAGTCTGTAACCATCAGGCAGTCTAAGCTAGCAGCCTGAAAAACAAATCCCCTCTGAAGCACGAACAGGAAGGCTCCGTTTGAGCAAGTTATGCATCTGCAGGTACACCAGGAACTAGCAGGGGAGTGAGAAGTCTCTGCCGCTGAGACAAAAGTGGGTCACACAAGAACATCTTAAGGGACTGCTGTGAAATTCTAAAAAGTCATTTGTTGCGAATTGAATTTCTAATGACATTAAATGAAAACGGAGCTGTGAAAGTGTTCCACTCCTGCTGGAGCCCCACTTCCTACAGCCCCGCTGAGACACTGAAGCGACAAGGGAGGGTAGTAAAGGCAGGGCTTATGGAAATGAATGGCACCGTGTGAAAATCACATTTCATTGTGCTTTATTAATCTTTACGGCTTCTTGATGAGGCCCTGGGCTCTTACAGATGATGTCATTACCATACAGTATTGGGGGTAGTTTTGTTGTCGATTCCCTTAAAATGCAAGCATTTAACTAGGCAAGTTGACTAAAAACATTTTTATATACAGTAACAGCCTGGGGGAGTTGTTAGGAGGTGGAAACATTACAGACATATGCACCTGTAAAATTTCCAGTGTTGTACTGGGAGTACTGAACAGCTTCACTGGGGTAGTTGGGCACACAGTTAACTGTTTGATTAAGGATAGAGCAATAACTTCTCTTGTGCAGTTATCCCCAGCTCGAGATCTCAGTGGCAACCTACCAGTCTTTCTAATCTTCAGGCTACCACTGGCCATCAGGGATTAGTTCTTTTGGGTTCGAGTTCCTGTAATCTTTGGAAGGAAGAGTGTGTCTCTTGAAATTCAGGTCCAATACTTGTCCAACACTACCCTATAAACCAGCATTCAATCTGACATAGTGCTTCACCGTTCAAAGAGCAAACATAGTTACTGTAGGACACAATTTTTGGCACTGCCCCTTCCCTCTTCCTTAAATAAGCCAGGGAAACCCTTTCCAGATCCATCTGGAAGTGCTAATGATGATCTGTGTGTTGGTAGTGGAAGAGTATAGATTATTGGCTTTGCTCCATATCCATTACGTTGTCTAGACTTTTGTCTGTCTTCTCCTCTTACCTTTGTCCTGTGTTCCCCGCTCGCTCTCGCTCTTCATTACAATATTTTTCTGTCTTTCATATTTCTTGCAGCTGCTGCCCTGCATTAGAGCCTCGTTCAAAGTTACATAATCATGTCAAATGCTCTTGACTGGCAAGAAAACAAACAAATAAATAAATAATAGTAAAGTGGATTATCTCTGACTCATTCCAACATTCGTGAACACTTGAAGAATTTTCTAATTTGTTTGATTATCTTTGAAGTGACGGTCATGCATAGTAATCCTGATTTATGCTAATGTGCTCCTTCCCTTCCTCTTCTTTGGCTTCCAAATGAAGCCGAAGATATTGGCATCTGGCAGTTTTGACGCCTGTGCGGAACTGCAGCTCTGAAATGTAAAATGAAAATGGACCAGCATGATCTGTTGCTCTTTTTGAGTGTGTAAATACTGTGTCATTGATGATGTTCATTGGCCTAACAGTAGAAAGGCTAAATATCTACACAAAAACCTTGCCGGTTTGGTTTCCAGCGCCGACAGAGGGGCATGT
This sequence comes from Holocentrus rufus, assembly GCA_900302615.1. Lineage (NCBI taxonomy): Eukaryota > Metazoa > Chordata > Actinopteri > Holocentriformes > Holocentridae > Holocentrus > Holocentrus rufus. The sequence continues at coordinate 52,369 of OMLF01056346.1, read as the reverse complement.
CCCAGGTGTCAGCTGGCATCTGGAGTGTGGCTGCTTTAAATTATGTAGAGCACATGGTGTTGGGGAAGCTACTTTGAAAGTATCATTTTTCAAGCTACCAGTTATATCATGCAGTGGCAGGTGAACTACAACAAAGCTATCCCCAAAAGAAATATAGTTCTGTTCATTTTAGTTACATATGTGTTTCAAGCTGCTTGCATCACATGACGGCAAAAAATACCACCGATTGGGTTGTAAACAGAAATGACATTTTATTTGACATAAAGTGCAAGGAATGTTCTCTGGTCACCGGCCACTTTTGAACAGCTGCCTGCCAGAAGCTGCAGTCTAGACATAAACACAAACCAAATAACCCTGTCTGGTTTAGTTACAGGACAAAGTGCAATGTGCCTAGCTCCTACATTTTCACTCAGACACCTGTCTCCCAGAGATTACACAAAACCAAACAACCTAATTTGGGTCCTCACACATAAAAGTGAAAGTTGTCGTAATTAAACTTAATGGTACATTAAGTAACCTCGACTGAAGTCCAGGTCACTGCAGCATCAGCGGGCCTTTGGCAGAGCTTGTGGTTGCTTTTACTATAGACAACGTTAGATTCTCACGACACAGAGAAGTAAGCTTAGAACAGAAATGTCTAGTGAAGAAATAATATTTTACAATGTGGAAATAATACTGTTTTTTATACATAGTTTTTATTTGTTTGTTTTATCTTGAGGATGAAATGTCTTGAAATGAAATTTCAGTACAACAGGAGACACTGGATCATGACTGCTCCATAGACGCTGCATCGCAGTGATCCTTACCTTTCACTCAGGAAATGCATATAAATGTGTGAAAAAATAGGAGAAAATAAAAATGTAATTCTTATGTAGCATGGCCAATAAAGTAATCTCAAAGACCCCATGATATGGAAAAGAAATGCTCTGTGATATGTGGCTTGGGTGCTTACCAGCTGCGGCTCATTTGTTAGAGATGTCAATACAAGCATAAAAGCAGTGATGAAATATGATTACTGGAAAATGCATATTACCACCATCCTATACTGTAACTCACTGCAATCATTGTGCTTGTTTGCACAGTAATTGCTGGTGAGGAGCTTTTAGTATGGAACAAAGGGGAAAAAATCCTAACATGCAGAACTTAGAGTTTGGTAAAAGATGTTAAAATGCTACATCCTCATATGCAAGTTGAGCAAGCTACTGAGAAAAAATGATTTTATAAGTACACATTTCTTGGCGGACAATGGTTCTAAATTTTTCAGTCTGTATCATGTTGTTGCAGTACCTTATGTTTAGGTCCATCACTGAGTTAAAAAATGCCACTTTATCCATCATGGAGTGGTTAGGATACCGAGTCGAGCATTAACCCTGCAATGCATCCCAAGATCAATACACCCAGCTGTGTGCCAGTCAAAACTTTTGCTTCTCTGGTTCTGTCTCTGCTTGCTGTGCCTCTATTGTGAGCTTGTCAAGGTTTGCTCACTTCTGCAGTTTGAAGTATTATGTTTGGCTGGAGAAGAGGACACCATGGACCAGAGCAAGTCATATGGAAAATGGCAAAATAAACTCCCCAGATTCATTAGTAGTCTGAGTAACGACTCTAGTGCCTCAGTCTTAGCCACCCCATGGCTTCTTTGAAAAGTGAACTACACTTGATATGATGGCTGCACAGCACCGTGCGCTACTGCCTGGTGCTGTGGAGATAATGGGCCCTATTTTTGTGATGGTGCATGGCGAAGATTTTGCGTCAGCAAAGTTGTATTTTTGTCAGATTCACACAGGTTTTTTCTTGCCTGGGACTGTTTGGTATTTTGGCAACGCACTTTAAACTTGACTGTGCCACAGTGGGAGCAGAGGCACAGTAGGGTGTATGTCAGTAATTATCAAGTGGCACAGTGCAAATCTGGTGTCAAGAATTTGCCATAGCATCACTGTGGTTTGGATGGGGCAAAGGCACAAGGCCATTTTTTGCTATTTTTGTGGTTTTAGTTGGTGGTGGCACACCCACGTAGACCTCTCCAAAATCAAATGAAACCCTTTACTGTGTGTAATGTTTGTCTGAGCCAGTTTGATATAAATTGTTAAAATGTTTACTTACACATAAAAAATAAAATTTTAATGCGATAAAGGCAATAACACCAGTAAGGCAGGGCCTGAAATCGCTATGATTAAGGGCTGATCCGTACCAATACTTGTCATCCCCAACTGCTAGTAGGATGTAAGAGGGATTTCCCTTTCTGGTGATTACATGCCTATAGCCATCTGAAGGCAGATAGGTATGTGCTTTCCATCAGCAGCCTCTAATTTGAGGGATGTGTGCACATTTTCAAAGCACTGTGCAATAACACATGCATCTGTGAATGTAGAGACCATGATTCAAATTTATGCAAATAGCACCAGGCTGTTGTAAAGTGAGTACACAAAGTTAGATGCTTTAATGCCCACCAAAATTGTTGGCTATAACTGGGTTCATTATTCCACACAGCTTCCAAGTTAATAGTGTGCAAGTCATCAAGGGCACAAGAACACACATGGTGACATCCTGGGGACTCGATAAAGTAGTTCACACAGCTCCAATCTAAAGGTTTCTTTCCACTTCACCTCACTGAACTCCCTTTAGACCACCCATTCTCCCTAGGGACGTAAACAATGATCCGGGTACTGGATTAACCATTTGAAATTTAAAACTTGAATAATGCAAACAAATAACAAACAGCTCATTTCCATAAAGGAAAGGCAAGACAATTTTATTTATACAGCACATTTTGTTACAAGTAAGCTCAATGTGCCTTACATTAAAAGAAGAATATAGTCATAAATATAAGGATATAGACAATATAAGCAATATAAATATAAGAATAGAAGTAAAATACTGAATCAATGAACATGACACCCAACTCACATAAAACATATCACAGAAACCCCTGTCCTAAAATATAGCCATACATGTAATCTATTGTTCAGCAAACAGCTGCTACCATATGGAGATACGATTCAGTTTGCCAGTTGGCTAACAGGACTGAGATTACTAGAGGAGAGTGAAATGTATAAGTGTGTGTCATTGGAATATGAATGATAAAATATACTGTGTTATGTTTCTTTAATATGATGCCAAGTGGGAGCATATATAAATTAAAAAGCAACAGCCCAAGGACTGACCCTTGCGGAACCCCCAAAATTTTGTTTCTTTAGATTTAATACTACCAGCTGAAACCTAAGTGGGATGAAAACCAGTTAAGAGCAGAACCTGCTAATCCAACTAAAATGTGAAACCTGTGAATTACAATGCCATGATCAGCAGTGTCAAAAGCAGCAGTGAGATCAAGCAATTCTAAAATGGAGATTCTCTTTGCATCACGGTTGATCTTAAGGTCATTGATTGCTTTAATGAGAACAGTTTTGGTGCCATGACATGGCTCTTAAACCAAACTCCTATGTATCCTATATATTGTGTATTGAGAGAATCCAGTATTTACTATATCATATTCATAAAACAATGAGAGACAGACTTGAACAATTTGGTGGGGTGGAATCAAGAGAACAGGTGTAAGACTTTAGGTGCTGTATTACTTCCTCCAGATTCCTGGTATTCACAGGTGAGAATATTGACATTGAGCTTGTGGCAGTAGATTGAAGTGAGGACAAGGACAGATGCATTGCTCTAGGAAATTAATATTAGTTATCTCTAATCTGAGAGACTTTTTCTTGAAGTAAAACAGCAAATTCATCACATTTGGTCGTGGAAGGAAACTCATGAGGGGTTGATTTGGGGGGATTAATCAGTTTGTTTATTGAAGAGAACTGCAATGAAGCTTTTTTCTGATTATTGTTAATCAACAGAGTGTGTTTTTATAGATTAATTTATTTGTAATTTGTTTTTCTCCATTTTTGTTCTCAGCTCTACAGCAGAATCTTTTTGCCATCCTTACTTTTTACTGTTTTACTGTTCAAGGTGCTCCAAGGTGGCGGTTCACTTATAGTTTTGGCAGGAACAAGATGGTCAGAACATTAGAGAAATTGTCCACCATGGCATCACAGGATGGCAGGGTAGATAATGTATACTTTGAAAATGTATTAATGAATATATCAGCTGTGCTAACATTAATGTATTGTTTATTAATAAATAAATAAATAAAATGAATTGATTAATTAAAGCAGCATATTACATAAAATCATTCATTAATGGTTGGAAACTACATCATGACTGATCTTTCCAGCCTGTGCACCTGTGATGTTGATAAAGCCGGACAACAGAGAATCCTTCTTTTGCAGTTCTTCAGCGAGTCAACAGATATCTGGCTCTCTGGAGCAGCTGGCAATCCTAACATGTCATGTCGATAAACAAGACGTCACCGAGACAGGACACAAGATCAAAAGCATTATTCCCATGTGGCGTTACAGCTCCTGAACATGGCCACAGTGAACCACCGTGTCTGTTCACATGTTCATTTCAGTTCATTTTGAGTGAGAGCTGTACAGTTTCTGGAGAGCATGGATGATGCATGCATGCGTCTCCATGTCCTTCCAATTTGATGGGCAAAAAGGTCAACCCGGCTGAACTTTTTCTAGATGAACAGATTCATCCCGATCTGTTTGTTTTGGAAAACTAGCAGTGAACACTGAGATAATGCAGTGTAGAACTCACCATCTCACTGTTGTACAACTCATTACCAGAGGGATAAATAAAGGGGAAAATGGGAATGGGAATGGAGAATTGTTGGTTTTGTGTTTGAGTTTATGCTGTTGAGACCTTTATTTTATTTTGTTTTGTTTTATTTTAATTATTTTATTTATTTATTTATTTTTGAAGAAGCACTTTTATGAGCGAAGCTTACTTGGCATGCTTTCCCTGCTTTACTTTAGATCCACCCACATTCACATTCCAAAACAAAGCAATGGACAGAAATCTATCAATCAATAATTCTGTTAGTAAACCATGCACACGATGCAGAAAAATCAATATAGTCAATCATGGAGCAGGGATACAAATGCAAAGATTTCTAACCATTAGTCACTCACCATGAACCAATTATTAACCACTGATGAGCTTAAATGAACCCATGGACACAACTAGTTTACGACCTATTTTAAAAAACCCAGTAAAAGATCTAACTCTGATGGGATTTTGTGTTGTGGTTCAGCATAACTCACTAGTCCTTTCACCGTCGACCGCACTAATCGGCATCATATCTTTCTGCACCATCAAACACACTCTTTTCGTGTTCTCCTCAGACCGCCTTGCGTTGCAGGTTCTTGCCAAAAACATGGTCACGATGGTGGATTGTCTTCCTTTGTCTGACACGTGTTGTGGTTGCTTGAAGTGGTGCTGCATTGTAGATGTGCTGCTGCTCACTTTTATCAAAGTGATGCACATCTTACAACGTATATTCTCACCCTCATCAATAAAGTGGTCGCAAACTGAACTCTGCTCTGCTCACTTCATATTCAGCCACTTGGAGTTATGGAGTCATGATTATTTCACAAAGTCCCCGCTGTAAAGGGTCGGAAAAACAAAGAAAGCACACACACAGCCCGGGAAAAGAAGTACCAAGATACTATTTAGTTCGAGAAAATTAGTACGTGATTACTAAATTACAAGTTATTTACATCCCTGTGCACCTGTGGCCATTGAAAATACCAAGCATAATTGCCCTGCCCTGTGTGCCTTGTACCACTGACTGTGCTTTATGCCATGTGTCACTGATTCACAAAAATAGGGCCCAATGATTGCCTCTGATTGCTTTTATAAATAGGTGAACTCCAACATTCACCAAGCCTTAGACAGTTCTTGTCCTCAGCTTGTCATTACTGTTTTCTGAGGTATTTTGCACCCGCTTGTCTGGCAGGATTATAATTCTTTAAACTTTTGTGCTTCTCAGCGGTGATTGTCCAGCTAATGATGACAATTCTACCTACAGGGAAAGGGCACAGCTCTCGGGTGTTGCACTATTGATCAGATGGAGGAGGCATGTATTCTGTCTTTGTCAGCCGAAGAACATGCGCATAAGAAGACAAAAAGAAACGTATGGGTGCCCTGGAGCGAATACAGCCTTTTATTAGACAAAGAAATAGCACTTCACTGCCAGAAAACACCTAATTATGTTGAAAGTAAGGCTTACTGTAGTTTAGTCTCTGTTCGCAGTTTTTTCACCAGAGACTCATGAACATTTATCCTCTAAAGTGGGAATACTGTATCAGATGAGTTTGCCGACTAAGTGCTACATTTAAAAGCGCATTTTCAGCTCTGCGGGAGCAAATTTACCAATGGAACACATGCACCAAAAAGATGCATGCACATCGTTCTATGCAAATTTGGGGATTTGGAGAATGTGTGCACCTCTCCACATAACTTGTAACATAAGTGCGTTTTTAAGGAGATGTGAGTTCCGGGCAATCCTAAATAAGAAGCCAATGCAGTGATTGTAGATTGTATGCTACCTTAAAGACTCTTATATACATTTAATTTGGTCTGTCATCGTCATAGCATATTCAGATACTGTTTCATAATGATAATATTTAGGTATAGACATAATGCGTTCGTAATGCTTCTAGTCACAGTGGATTTGCCCTCTTCTAGAAACGTTTTGTTCCGCTTTTATATTCAAAATAGACATGAGTCACTATGGGATTAAAATGAATAGGAGAATGATTTATATGCTTTGCATGTTGCCTTATAAACTGTCACTATAACCAATATGTATTCGAGGGGTTATTTAATTTAAGACTTTGCAATGCACTCGTGTTGTGGCGTCTTTGTAGACACGTGATCCCTAAAACCCTCTGCTGGGAAGAGTAGAAAATGACATATTGTGGAATACTTTATGTCACACGTTACCTTAAGCTACTTTTCCTCACTAAATTGAAAACTAACCTACACTCTGATTTATTTGTCGTCATTGAGCTGAATGTGAAATTAAATATGAAAGATGAGAATACTGGACATTTCAGTACAGGGGTTGGATGGCCATGATGATTTCTCATGGGGACCGATATTTGCTCTGAGAAACACGTAGAGTATGTCGTAGTTTACCGAGTTGAGAATAAAAGTTGTTGCTGCAACTATCAAGTGGGGACTTTACACAATGATTTATACATCTGGCCCCAAGATCTGTAATATTATATGCCGGCCTGAGTGTAAATGTTTATATGCTCCTGCAGATTTAGTCATCGGTGAAGCTGCCTGGGGCATGTCTGTGTTTACCATCCCAGCGATATTCATCTTTAATCAGCCGGGCCACAGATGGATTAGCATGCTACATGTAGAGCTGTGTCAGACATTAACATGCTCAACATTTGCTGGAGGAAAGGAGATGTAGGGGAGAAAAGATAAGGTCAGCAGTTAAATATTATCACTAGCCACAGGAGAGGAACCTGGCTTTGGCGGAGGGAGGCAGGGAGGCAGCTGCCACGCCTAAACAGCTCCATAAATTCCAATCAATGAGGAATAACCAGATAATCTCACTCCTCTCTCACCCATTTACCTCCCATCCATGCTAAGTTACACGACACAGCGATGCACAATTGGTGCTGTGATGTGTAATTCATCGGTGATGCTGTAAAACTGTCAGTCCTCAGCATTATTGTGAATGGCGTGACAGTTCATAAACAGTTTCTTGGGAAGGATTTGGCATTATCATGGGATTTCCGTTCTCGCTGATCTCGAAGCAAGATAGAAACCACGTGGCGACGGCTCGAGCCGCACAACGTGGCAGCAAGGCTGATATACATTCACACATCGTTGTTCCGACTGAGTCATATTTGTTTTCCAATCAGCTGAGGCATCCCTTCCATCTTGCGCGAAAGCCGTGTTTCACGCTTCCATCGCAGGGCAGAAGTCCGAGTCTGTTTCCAAAGTCTGCATCACATTCTGTAGATCCCTCTAATAAGCACAGGTCAAATAGCCCCCATAAATCAAAAAACACAGCACTTTTCCTCTGGTTTCACCGCAGCCCTGCTGTAATGGAACAAGGAGCCAAGATAAATTGTTATTACTGCTCCTATAGCGGGCACCACTGGCGGAAAAAAAAAAAAAATCAATTGTATAATCACTCGTGGAGGAGAGGAGGAAAGGGCGACATTGAAGTGTTCCTCCATTTCAGGTTATTCCTCTTATGGAGGCTTAGCGCTGCTCACACCCCGGGTAAGGGGCAAAACAGAGTGCAACACTGAGAAAAATGATTCATACTCAACAGCTCTCATCCCACTCGAGCACCAGCAGGAAAAAATAAAAAAATAAATAAAAAAATAAAAAAAACAGGTATGCTCCTCTTAGTTGCTGGCATTTACAGTTCATTTGTTTTCGCAGGAAGTAATTTTCATTAGCAAAACCAATTTCCACCCGAGTCCTCAACCTGAATAATAAACATAAACTCTTGCAGGGTGTGGGCAAAAACAACATTCAGCTCAACTCTTCCTAGCAGTGCTCCAGAAGTGCTTTGTGATGTTCTCTCTTTGTTTGGGCTCCAGGTAAGAGGTGTCATACTTTACAGAGCTTGTCGTAATCACTCGCCTTAGGAGAATCCTGCTAGAGAGCTAATCATTACCAGCGTGTCAGCTTGTAGAAGGGGACACATTTCTTTTGCTCAACTTTGGGCTGTTTTTTTTTGTTTCTGTGCCGCCGCTGCAGCTGCCTGTCAAGCACGCTGCCACAGGTTGAAACAGCAACTTCTTTTTTTTTTTTATCAGGCCCCTCAAAAGTTCATTTGAAGTCGAATGATTCATGTCTGTCTCTTTGTAATCAGTGGACAGCGGCATTATTTTCTGCAAAGTTTTCACTCTGTTATACCCCGAATACAAACTGTGCTTGTTTTTAATAGGGCTGAACTCGGAACGGCTTCTTTCACCAGGATATTTATGATATAATATCAAGCCCTTATACAGTTCTTGAGAATCAAGTATGTGTCCCGAAGTGAAAGCTTGCACAATGTGACTCTTAACATAGCATTATGGACCAGATAATGTACTTCTCAGTTTGCACTGCGCCTGCTTTCTCATGTTGCCTTGTAATAAAAAAAGCAATTTACAGTATATGAACACAACTAAAAGGAATGATTTTCTCCACAGGCTAAACTAGATGTGACTATTGTAGATGTGTTTATTCGACCATAAGAGGCTGTCGTCCATTGGCCCCGTGTTCTTATGATTTTATGAAGGTGCTGCTGCAAGTCCTGATAGTGTGTGAATTACCACTTAGTAAAGAAATCCCATGTGTCTTTATGTTTTCTCCGCTGACAAGGATCATTTACCTTTTGTCCTTCTGCCTTACGTTAGGTCGCTACTAGAATATCTACTCAGCAGCACTAAACTGTAAGAACTGACAATGAAAACGTGGCCTGTGCATTTAAGTTGCTTGTTTATGTGAGTGTTGTGAGATGATTAATTAAAGACCAAAGTCTAACAAAAAAGTAGGCTGATTTTTGTTTTAGTCCATTTTTAATATCCATCAGAGCAGTGAATGAAGCATAAATCATTCCATATTTTTTCCATATGCAATTATTATGTATGTTATGACATGCTAGGTGAACTCTCACTGGATTGAGATGAAAATAGCACCCCCTTTTCTCTCAAGTTCAAGATGTTTTATTGTCACTCCAGTTGCACAAGTACAAATGTGTGAAAAACTTTTGCTGGAAGCCCCATTGGAGGAAGCAGTAAACTAAATATAGACAAATACAATATAATGGCACAATATAAGCACTGTATAAGGAAATATATAAGAAATATATGAAATACAAATTACAAGAAATATAAGCACCAAGTAGAGAAAAAGTGAATATATAATAAAATAGCAATAAAATAAATATATGTACAGTATAAATATGTATATTTGAAATTATATATACATTAATGCAGTCACTTAAGGCAGTATATCTAGGTATCGCACATGGGTTGGATTGCACTTAACCTGTGTGCTGACTCCTGCTGTAATGACTACTTTTGCCGTTAATTGCTGCTCCATGAATACCGTTGCCTCGCCGTCCAGATGTGTGAAAGTCATATTTTGAGCGTTATATCCATCTCAATTTTCCAGGCGCTCCCTCGCTTTCCTCAGCACTTAAGACAGGTTGGCACTTGTCGAGAATACAAAATGGCATTGAAAAGTATGTCTGGCGCACATTCTTCGGCGGTAAAGAAGGATTGACCTAAAAGTAGGCCAGCATTTTGATTACTTCTGATCAAATCCTGATAGCTCATCTTTAACATTCACAGCAGCACTTTGTCCACCCCCTGGGGCGACTAGATCAAATTCTCAATTAGGCTTGTTGTAAGTGCGCCATCGACCTTGAGAGGGCTCTTTTTTTAACGGCGGTTCCTGGTTTGAATGCTAAGCCTTTCAAGTCACTTGAGGATAAATAGTTTATGATGCACGCGCCGCTACAGTAGAAATTTAGATGTATTCAAAAATGCATCGTGTTTGGGGAAAGTCGTGGCAGTTTCAGTATTTTATTCATTCACGTGGCTCTTATATTTTGAATATTTACATTCTAAGTATTACCGCCAATGCCGCTTGAAGCTATGTTGAGTTACTTTCAATAACCCTATTTCATTTTGTTGATGACAGAAATGAATTATGACATTAAACCTTTTCACACAGCAGGCACTCTCTCTCTCTCTCTCTCTCTCTCTCTCTCTCTCTCTCTCTCTCAGGCACACATTAGCATACAACTGATTCATGGTTCCTAATTGGCCTTTAATGGAAGCACTGTGTGTTAATAAAAATCAACCGCTCGTATCTTTTTAGGAGTGTTGAACCTTGGGAAGAAGTGATTAAATTGGTTATTAAACAGGTAAGATGCTCAAACACTGAGGTGATTAATTCCCCAGGGAGCACCTTTCACTGAGGCTCCCTCTGAAAAGATGAATGTAATTGTACCAAATTCCACCCCGAGCTTGTCTCCCTCTGCCTAATTCACTGTCAGTCCCCAGTGCAGATCAAGTGGACTAAAACAAAACAAAACCAGTGACAGATGCAACGTTTTAGATCTGGTGAGGGGAAAAATGAAAATTGAAGGCATTGAGGCTGGCATGCTTAGAAATGAATTAAACTCAAGCAATTATCCGGTGTGCTGAAACAGTAATTACAGAAAAATGATCAAGGGATTTAGCGAAGAAAACAAAATGTTGACTAACATTGCTGATGTCTTAGTGCATCATACACGCTAGGCTTACTAGCATTAATGCGTGTGTTTCAGAATATCAAGCAATGTTGTGCTGGAGATGCCTGCCAAGCAGTATCAGTCCGAGAAACATTGATTTGGAATTTATTAGCTTGGTCTGGTAGACATCTGGGCCTGCAACCAAGTAGAAAACATATTTTCACCAACTTTGTGTGGCTGATGAATTGCCAGTTTGTACCTGCTTTGCTAGAAAAACCGCTTTCAGTACTAGAAGATACAAGAACATAATATAATTTTACTAATCACCTGGAAAGGTAGTGCTGTTTGAATAAAAGTTACAATGAACACTACCATTAAATTAGCAATATAAGTTACTTTTGCATTTTGCACAGTATTGCAGTTATTACTAGTAAATATTTCAGCATTAAATATCATTGTTTGTCGACAATTTGCTCCTTACCGATTGTAAAAGTGTAATATATCACATAACACATGATAGTCATTTTTTCAATCATGTTTGAAAAATGATATTTGTAAAGGAGAAAGACAAAGTTAATATATGTGCCGTTTATTGATACATTGACAAGCCATGTATGTTGTCAGTGCCACTATATGAACCACAGCATCTTACAACATTTGAACTCGAACATTAAGTTTTTCTCTGCTCTGACTGTGCCAAACACTGCACGTCATACATTACACCTGACAGCAATCAGAGGACTTGTTGCTATAACAATACAGGAGTTATCATCACACATGATAGTGAATGTATTTCAAGATGTATTTCACATTATTTCAGTATGAGGCTTGTGATTATCACAACAAAGTCCTTGATTTACAGTCTAGGCATCTTAATACTTGATATCAACAATGACAGTAAAAAAAAAAAAAAATTTAAAAAGAAGATAAAACAGCTCAATCCTAGCTCAATAAGACCTATACCTGGACACACCTGATGCCCTAGACAAAAAAATTGCACTAAACATCTGGCTTAGTGTCAGTGTTGGGGGAGCTTCTTTGAAAGCGTAGCTTTGCAGGCTACCAGTGACTTCACACTGGAAGAAGTTTAACTACAGCAAAGTTAACCTAGGGAGAATTTTACTTTGGTCAACTAAAGCTACTTAGAAAAAATAGAACTACTTTGTAAAAAAAAAAAAAAAATCAAATTGACGATGTACATGTGATATGAAATTATAACAAAATATAATACAAAAAAGTCGCATGCAAAAAAAAAAAAAAGCCAGTCCACTGAGTTCATTGCAAAAAGTGCCCGCTTGTTCACTTCTAAAATAGCATGCTGTCGCTGTGTGAGCGCTGAGCCCTTTTGCACCTGCACTGCACAAAGATCAACTGATTGGTGGTTGCTGCCTGATGAATGCATTGCCTGGGCAGGCCTTCAAGGAGGTCAGGATGAAGGAAAAACCTGGTGGTGCTGGTCGAAGGGTTTTCAATCACAGTAGCAGTGGTAAAATAAAAATAAAAACTCATTCTTTCCTTTTATAGCCCTAAATCGTTTATAGTTTCAGTAGTTAATTACACAGAAAATGGCAAAAAAGTAATTTAATTACTTGACTCATTATGCAAATATGAATGTAGCTGAACTCCTACTAACTAGTTTAATTCCATGTAGTTCACTACTACCCAACACTGCTTACTGGATTAGGAATGATGTTACACATCCAGTAAGCAGCTGGCTGAGTGGATTATGAGTGATGCTGTACATGAGGAGTCCTCAGGGCGCTCTGCAGCACCTTGAGAAGTCCTCAGCAGTTACAACACTCGTAGGTCTTCAGAGTTTTCCAGCCTTGTTTGATGAAAAGGCATGAGGCGAAGGTATCGAAGGTATGACTGATGCTCTCCTCTTGCCTCTTAAAAAAGCTGTCATGGTAATGTCAGCGTTTTGTCATTGTGCGCAGAGTGGTTCCATGAAAAAAAAAAAAAGCACCCAGTGAGTTAGGAAGAAGATTCATTTTCCTAGATTGCTGTCTCTTCACATGAAGCTTAGATGTGTAATGATGGGAGCTACCAAATGCCCAGTCACATAAACAGCGAGCAGTATTGCTTTTCTAGCTGCAGCGCACACAGTTTAGTGCCTAGTCAAGCATGGTTAATACTGGCAACATTTACTCTAGTCTAGTTTTTGATTACTTTCTTTTTTTCCCGTCACTCTCTCCTCCTGAGAAAAAGCTCTGAAGTCTAATGAAATCAGATATCTGCCTCACCCCTTCTCCATCACTCATGCTCTTTTTAGAGTAGTTTTGTTTTCTCATTTGTTCCTAGAGGACCGTGTAATGGCCTGCTGGAATCGTATAATTGCTTCACAGCAATCTGAATATTTCTTAGGTGAGTTAAACCAAGCGTAACCAAATGGATGTCTTCTTTTGTGTTAATAGAGTGACTCTGTGTTTCTCTGTAGCCCAGTCTTATAAGATTAATGATGGGGGCCAAGCCCTCCTTAAAGCTCATTCATTACCACAGGCTCATCTCCCTACAGCCAAATATAACGCCATGAATCACCATTTCCTCGTGCCATGTAGCGGCAGAGAGATCTCTGGATCATTCCGGTGTTGTGCTTTGCTGCTCGCAGACAAACAGAGAAACAGACAAGGGTGGTAGATGGCAAAAATGCGTGTTCGCTGTTGGTGAAATTTCCATGGAGAGACTGCAAATCTAGCTGCAGCTCGGGCGGTGCGTCCTCTGTTAGCATGCATCCCTTTGAGACAAACATGACCTTGGTTGTAATGATCTGTGAGGGTTTCATGGTGCTTGTTGAATGGCATTATCATGGTTTTGACTTGTATTTAGGTGTTGGGACTAATAAGAAGGAATCAAAGCTTTCATATATCTTATTGTTTATTTCCGACAGGTTTTCTGTCCAAATGGAGTGATGGATTTCAGCAGCCGTATCATATGCAAAGCGCTGCAGTCGGTTGTAGGAGCATAAAGGGTGGCAGTGGGAGGGTGTAAGGGCAAAGTGAATATCATCAAGCATGTAATTGTTTGGCCGTAATGGCAGAGACAGAGCGCAGCTTCAGCAATAATAGATTGCAGCTCTCGACAACCGACAAAAGAGTTATGTAATCGAATTCAATCAGCAGCCCTGTCTGTTCTTCTTTTTTCTTTTTTTGTTCCATTGAAAGTGAGGGGGCAGCCTTTTGCTTGTTTACAGCAAATCATAGAAATCAGCCCTCCAATACTGTAGATGGGCTTTCAAAAGATCTCCCACTCTTCTGAGACCACTACATTTCAAAGACTGTCTTTTTTTTGAAGTGATCATAGGTGTCGGGATCAAACAGGGGGGTGAGGTATTGACCGAAGTGCCATCGAAATTGCGGCGCGTATTGCCGCCAAACCGCTTGCAAACTTCGCTGAAAAGGAGACATGTTGGCGTGATGTATTTCTGCACACGAGAGAGTTATGATTGAATCAGGGCTGGAGCGCACTTGCCAACAATGACATTGTTACTTCTCCGTATTGACTGGCTGCACCGGATTGGAAAAAAAAAAAACGGGGTGCGAGTCGAAGATGTGATAGAGGTATAATGGAGTTCTTCACAGGTCAAAGCAGAACTATTGACCTCTCAGTGGGTTCTCTCTCTCCTCCACTCATCCGCCACAACATCCACCGCTCATCAGCAGTCCATCAGCCCAGGGCTTCCAGGAAACGCCGGGAATTGTGAATCACGCTCCCGTCCAGCTGCCGCCCCGGTTTCGCCGTTTTCATCCCTCTTTCCCCCCGCCGCCCGGCGTCAGAGCCCCCTAGTCTGTAATGCTCTCATGCATCAATCAAAATCACAAATGGTTGTCTAAAGAGCTGAGATGGCGGAGTGAGAAATAGCTGGCCGGCTTCCAAGCACATTAGTCTCTGTAACAATTTCCTCTTTATCAGCATGTTTCCCCTCCTTATCATGCTCAATTTATTATTCTCTCCTTTTTTCATTTGCATTTTACATTTTCGATATTGGAGGAAACACCAAATTAGAGGTTTATCCTTTGCAGCCCACACAAATTGGATTGTGTTTCCCCTCCCAGCATATTTTCACAATAGATTCATATCCATTGGAGGAAGTGCTGCTGTATGGAATAGTGGGCACACATTGTAATTCTTGTAGATCCCAGGGGTTTTTCTATGGTATACCTGCATGCTGTTAGATCACTTTTAAATGCTGTTGTGTGGAAAGCACCAGCCAAAGCTAAATCTGTTTCGACACAGGGACATATACGGCAATGCAAGGCTCACTTTATGGGTTGAGAAAACAGAAAGCCTGGGTCTTCTGTCACGCATATTACATAACTGGATTCAAGCGCCGGAGATTTTTCATGCTCTGCAATCCTCTGCAAGCCAGTGAGGCAGGTGTTAGATATCAGTGGCTAACAACAGGAGACTGTGCTTGTACGCAGCACCGCCCAGGCGAAAATGTATGTAACAATATGAACATAATGCAAGGAGCAGCTGAGAAAGAGCATGCAGCCTCTCCAGGATAAATCTAGATTTAAAGGGGAAAAAAATACAGCATTATTTGTTGTTAGATTTATAGCGAATGGTGGCTGATTATTGTAGCAAATATGTTTTTTTTTTTTGCTTCTCCGGGAGCATAAGACGTGGAGGCATTTGTTGTGGCTGCGGTCATATATTCTGTCCAGCAGCCACTGTGGTGTGATATTGCCAAGCAGAGAACCGGGTGTTTAAGCCATCCATCACTATCTGGAATTGTTAAGGCACGCCAGAAATCTCCTCGCTGGAATATTACAGCAAAATCTTTCTCTCTTTATCTCTGTCTTTATCTTATCTGTCCGTCTCTCTCTTGTGTCTCTCTGTCTAGTAATGGGTTTCTGTCTGATGTACGACAGTGAAGCAACGCTTGCCGATGATTATTCACTCTCGCTTTGTAAAACTTTGACTTTTCAAACCTGTCTCTATTGATTCGAACCGAAAAAAAAAAAAAAAGAAAGTGTCTGTCTTGTCCTGAGCCAACCCGCGAATGCGCCTCCCACTCCGCCCCCTCGCTCCGACCCAAAAACACTTCATTGACTCCTCTATTGCCGATATTTGACGAAAAAGCGCCCGCCTTTAAAGACAAACGCAAGGTGTGTTGTCGAGGATGAATAGAGCGATGCGAGCGAGGCTGGTCTGCATTTACCCTGCGTGAGAGAATGTGTGTTCAAGGACCTTGACTGTTCAGAAGAGCACAGGCCGAATATAGAGAGGATAATAGAGAGGCCTCTGTAGCAATTTGTACCATTCATGCTACATTACACAAACAGCCGTTGAGCCCAAGCACTCTGAAGAGACCTATTTTTATTCAATTGTGGCCACTGTACTGAAGAACCCTCAAAATTTCCCCCAACAAAGGTCTTGGTGGACTATTTTGCATCAACTTCATGGATGCTAGTTTCATAAGAGTGTGACGCGCGACGGCAAACTTGGAGCCGCAGAGTCTCCTGCTCACGTTGAGCCGAGTGTTTGTGTTTATCAATGAAGCTCTGCACGGTGCTACACGAGTCCTTTGTTGCCAATTACTGTCTGTATTTGGTTTTGTTGTCGGTTCCAGTTTGGAATGGGAAATGGACTTGAAATGTGATGAGAGAGTGAACCCATCAGCGCAGGGGCAACTGAGCCAGCCGGCATTAATGAATCTTCAACGTGAGACACAGAGCAATTATGTGTGATGTTACCATGGTGTTTGTTCCTCCTTGTGAAGAACCATCCAATTATCGGTTGATCTGAGAGTTTCCAGGGGATCATGACAATTGTCACTTGTAATTCGGATGCTGCTCAGCTGATGAGAAATGTAACTTGGCAACAAAATGGATGGCTTTAAAAGGAGTTTGTAACATTGAGCTGGTTTGTTTCCTCGCTCTAATCACATCTGACAAGCATGTTAGCATTTACAATTTCCACTTGTGCTGCTATTGCTGCTTTACAAACAAAAAGTGGCGTGCTGCATAGATGCACTTTTCAGTCGATCGGCAAACAACAAATGAGGGAAAAGGTTCATACTGGAAAAGTATCAGAAAATGATATAATGAAATATGATATAATTTCCATGTCTGGAAAACTGCAGGAACTGCATGAAGTGTCAAGAGACGGATATTATCTCCTGATACACATAGGATTACAAATTATAGACAGTTATTCTGCTGTCATGTTGTGATATTAGTTGCTATGAAGATTGAGTAGTTGATGGGTATACTGCCAAGCCACCATCAGCACAGCTCTGTTTGAACAAATCCAGTTGAGAAATCCAGGTCAGGAACTAAGTATGAAATTTGGAGTTGCAAAACCCTTATAGTATGAGGCAATCTCTAATATTTCTCTGTAAAACTACGGAGCTGGTGGGAGGGCTGGATTTTTTTTTTTTTGCCACCCATAAAGCATGATTATGATTTCATAAAGAAACTAGTGCAGTGCATCTGTTGGCCCCGGTACCTGTGACTCCCCTGTCTCTGGATGATTTTTGCGGAGGAGCTCTTGGAAGTGAGTCAGCCTTGGCACGCTGCTGGCAGAATACCTGAACAGCTGCATATTCTCCACCAGCACAGAAGGAGAAAATCCTTCCACCTTCTCCAAAGAATGGTTTTATATATTTAATTTTCTCGTTTTGAGCGTACAAGCATCTTTTAAGTTTCCACCAACTCACCTTCTGTTGCCCTGCTCTGTTTGCCCGACGGGAAAGAATCAAATTCTGGCTCTGCACGGTTTATAAGGTACTATGTTTGGCTCACAGACTCAGTTGGCATCGAGGGTGGACCTATGGGAATAGCTGGAATTATTATTTACCATAATTGGGTCAAATGCAGATGATCTACAATTGAGGACATGATTATAAAAGATGTCTCACAACTGCTTTTCATCAGCAGATTAATAAGGCATCACTGTCAATCTACTTTAGTCTGAAAAGTCCCTGCTGTTGGCAGCCGAGCCACTAGGGGGCAATATCTCACCTGCAGTCCCGTTTAATTTGTGGACTGGTTTCAGTGGTAGGATCCTCAGCAGTTTGGTGCACTGTAACCAGTGTTCCCATAGCCACCCTGTGTGTTGGTGGAGGCACATACCCCCAGGTCAGGCTACATTTCAGACAGGAAGGAATCTGAACACATGGACTGAGAAGCATTGAAACCGCCCACATATGCAGAATTAATTGAGAGGGAGATGAATCTCTGCAGGCACTGGCACTCTCTCTTCAAGGAAAGATTCCTTAGCCAAGGTTGACGCAGACGAGGACGGAGGGAAATCAGGGGCTTTCATTCCAAATGACTAGATCCATTTTGGAAGAAATGCTGCTACCCAAAAGTCATCAAGCATTAGTTAATAAATGCAGATAATTTTAATGCTACTTTCTGAACAAAGGAGAGATTATTCTGAACTTTATCATTAATGGATTATATGATATACTTTCATAAACAATCTTTTCTTTTTAAGAAAGATTTTTTTTCCCCAAATGGTGAAAATCTTATCTTGGAATGAACGTTCAAATAGGAAGAACCAATAACAGCTCTTTCCAAGACTCTGGTTTTATAAGGGGTTTGATGTAATAACTGAATCACTGCTTATTCTTAACTGAGTTACTTCTTCTTCCCTGTGAATAAATGCAATGCTATTTAAAGCCATTCAGCCGTTATCCCAGCAAACAATTGGTCAGCCTACACGTAAAAGCTCTTATGGCGTCTTCTAAAGTTCATCCCCTCTCTGATGCGGCTGACCCATGAGAAAATATACAGAGCGCGTGGACGTATGCGGCGCATGCATGCCGGAAAGTGCCGTGTGTTGTGTGCAAATACACTGTACATGCTGTCAAGCGTGTCTCCGCGACTTCGACTTAACTATGCGTGCTGTCATCCTTGAGCATCTGCGTGGCTATTCAACTGAGTGACAGGATTCATGGTATCGCCGGTGTACCTGACATTATCCTTGTATAGAAACACTCAGGTTCACTCAAATATTCCTGCATTGTTTTGTATGGATGAATTGCCTCGTGGACCACGTCATGTTTGATGTACCTTGCAGCAAGTGCCCTGTACATGAATGATATATATGGTATGCCACAGTAGGGATTTGATTAAAAGGTCTCTTGTATAACTTGCGACCTTAAGCTTTTATATAGATCAGCTCTCCCACTCCTAGTCTTGTAGGACTGACAGCCTCTGTTGCATGGTTCGAGTCCTCCTCTGCATCCTAAAGCCCAGCCACTTACACCAGCACTGACACTGACGTCTCAAAATAAGCCAGTCAGCGTATATTCTCCCAGTAAAGGCAATTTTCAGCCATTCAAGGGACCAGAAGGAGTGAGCGGCATTGTGTCCTCTCTTTTTCTTATTCTTCGCCTTCCCTCACGATCCAAGGTGAGTTCTCCATAATCCCCCCTCTGAGTTAAAGCCAATGTTCACTGGCTCTGGTGCGGCTGCGTTCTGGCTCCCTGCCAGTCACGTGACGTTCAGGTCACAGATGTAATGTCCACCAGCAGCTTCAGCAGCGCCTCCGCAGCAGAGCGATGCTTTTTTATTTGTTTGGGGGTATAGATTTACGTTGGTTTGTTTTAAATATCTTAATTAGTCTTCCTCCTCACATTTTTTCGTTTCAGTTGGGGAAGTGAACTCCTGGCACAACAAAAAGGTTGCTTTATCTATTTATTTATAGGCACGCAGCTGACAAGACAGATCACAAACTAGGCTGCAGAGAAATAGAGGTCTGCTGGAGCACAGCCTAAAAACACAATGGAAAATCACTATAAAATTCTTGTTATGGTAGGGATATAGAGTGTCTGGGTGAGACTGCCCTATAGTGAGTTTATAGTGGGTGGGTATCATCATTCATTTGTTGCTTTCAATGAATGAATAGCTATTTTGGCAGAGTAAATGCTGAGATTATATATTGATTTTCTATTTCTTTATTGTACATACATACACCCACGAGTCAAAATAGTGCATTTCCACACTTCACAGATGCGAGCAGCTGCAGCAAAAAATAGACTATGAGCGTTAAAAAAAGGACCGCAGACTTGTGAGTGTTCAGAATCTGTGAGCGCAGCAGCGAGCGGGAGGTGTCAAAGGTAGAGGTCAAGTCAACTGGCGTGTGGAGGGAGATGACAAATGGAATGCCAGGTAACGGTTTGATTGACGCCCCGTCATGAAAGATACTCATTCGAGTTCTGCCTGTTTCTCCACTCATAAAAAAATCATCATGGAGAGGAAATTGACCTCACTGTCTCCAGTTTTCACATCATGAAACTCTCTTTGAGCAATTGTAAAATTGTGGGCGTGGGCACCATCATGTGACGCTGGTCAACGTGACATCAGCCTTGGTAACTGCATATTTGTCTGCAGCCGTTCCATTCGCACAAAGTTCTCCAAAATTTCCTGCATTGCGTTTCCAAGTGTTGAGTGCATTGTCAGTGCCCATTCATCGTTGGGTGTCAGTTTCACTGTGACGAAAGGAGGTAGGGAATCAATAACCTGTCAGCTGGTGTGTGTGTGAGAGAGAGAGAGGCACAATCTTGCATATATCCTGCAGAGTAATTTCCTTTCTGAGGGAACAAGAACACAGCTCAACATTTCGGAGAAGGGACACAGCCATATAGACTCACTTCATTAAATAAAATCAGCCGGTACCAGGTAGCACCCCGTTTGCCGCCGGAACAGCTTGGGTTTGAGTCATTGATTCAGCAAGGGGCCGGAAACATTCCACAGGGATGGTGGTCCATGCTGAGCTGATAGAGTCACTCCGTACCTGCAGATGTTTTCAGCTCACAGTCACGGCGTGAACGTCCCATTCCCCCTCTTTCCGAAGCCGCTTTATTGAATTGAGGGCCACCTTGAGACTGCGTGATTCATGACATGGCACATTATCTGCTGGCAGGATGCATTTGACAAAGGGCGGTGGAATGCACATGGTAGGCAATCATGTTTGGGGTACGCTGTGAAGACGGCGGTACGCTTGGTGGCGTTCGTAAATAGTTGTCGAACACGGGAATACCAGCAAAAGCCTGTATAGTCAGTGCGCCTCAAGGTGCATTCAAACAGTGATGTCAGGGCCACATTCATGAAAATGATGTCAGGTTTGAAAAATAAGAGAAAATAAGACATCTCAAGATTTCTCACCATAATATCTAAGGTAAACAAATGAATCCTGGAAGCTAGAAACAAGTGAACACGTGACATAACACGACATACGAAACACAAACCAATCATCTGACGCTGTTGACCCGCTGTAGGTGAAGGAACATTTGACATGCTGTGAAAAAAATTCAGTAATGTTGACTTGCCTGCCTGCTTGCATTGCAGCGCTCAACACAAGAAGGGGGATTTGGCTGCAAACCTGCCATTTTGTCGATGCAAGTGTGCTAATTTCAATTTCTCAAGAAGCCGACTTGACATTCAGGCGATGGCCAGTTGTTACTAAGAAAACACCCCAGCACCTCCACCAGTCTGAACTGTTGACACCAGGCAGGATGGATCCATGGATTCGTGTCGTTTGTGCTGAATTGTTCCCCTGCAGTCAGCGTTGCAGTATTTACCGTGAGTCATTAGAGCCGGCGGCATTTTCCCACCATTCAGTTGGAGAATTTTGGTAATCGTGCCTATTATAGCCGACAGGAGTGGACCGCAGCATGATATTCTGCTGCTGCAGTCCATCCACTTCAAGGTTTGATGAGATGTTTGTTTTGAGATGCCCTTCTGTGCAACACTGTAGTACTCAGATAGTATTTGCATACTTGTGGCCCACCTGTAAGCTTTTTATTTTTTATTTTTTTGGACTCAGACAGGATTTTTAATGTTAACTTGTTAATTTGAATGAGGCTTCTAATTTTAATGAGCCATTCTTCTTCAACTTCCCCCATCAAAGAGACCTGTTTGCCCCCGGCACTGTATGTTATTTTGTTTGTTTTTTTTCTCACCTCTGGCTGTTTCTGAGATGCTGCAACCTGCACACCTGACACCGACCATTAAATGACATTCAGGGACACCTGCATCACATCTGTTGCCAGTGCTAACATTCACTTCAACAGAAACTGAACATTTTGACCCTGTCTGCAAGCTTTGCTACTTATGCTTTGCTTATATACATGACTGCAGAGGAGCTGACTGTTTGTGTAAACACCGATGTATACCTGACAAAGCGAATACTGTGTGTGTGTGTGTGTGCGTGCCTATAATGTCTCCTTACTGCATCCTCAGGGGTTGATGGCAGGTCTGCTTGGTAGGGGGAACCGCAGTATTTACCACCTGATATGAAACAAGCCTTCTGTGCGGCAGCGATAGTGTCATGAGGATGGAAGTGAAAGTGACGCTTCTCTATATCATTGTGCCTTCTTTTTTGAAGAATATTTTCATGGCATTTCTGCATTTATTAAATCGTGAAAAGCGGTGAGAGACAGGAGAGTAAGAAGGGGA
This sequence comes from Holocentrus rufus, assembly GCA_900302615.1. Lineage (NCBI taxonomy): Eukaryota > Metazoa > Chordata > Actinopteri > Holocentriformes > Holocentridae > Holocentrus > Holocentrus rufus. Next base: position 29,860 of record OMLF01056346.1, on the reverse strand, counting down.
GGGAGTGTGGACGACAGGCACCGCGTGCTGCAGTCAGCCGCTGACATCGCAGGTACATGGTGTGCACCAGGAATCATGTTTTTAGAGAGTGAAGCACTTACTTGTAAAATAATGGGTGCACCTTCTGGTTCACAATAGTAGGGATGCCACATGCATTTTTCTCCTGTGTCACTTCTGTTCCACATAAAATGTCATTACCATAGTGACCAATTTGGACCAGACCTGAAACAAAGTTGTTGTTTTTTTCCAAAATCTGCTCATTACTATTATTATTATTATTACTATTTTATTTATTTATTTATTTATTTGATGCTGTTTTTTACCTGTACCTTTATCTTGTCTGTATTTTTGTTAAAATAAACGATGTTTTTAGCAGCAAGTATTTTGCAAGTTTTCCATTAAAACCAATACAGTGGCCCTCATTCATCAAGCCATCATACAGTCAAATGTGATCTTAGTGTGTGGGCGTACGCTCATTTCACAATAAAAGTCAGTATTTACTGTATCAATTCCGTCTTTGTCAATAATACTAAGATCAATCTCACATCCACTCAGAAAATGTTCAAACAGCCATATTTGTGTTTTGCTTGGAAAAGTACTGGTATTACCAGAATTATAAGCTAACACATTTTAGGTGTTAATGTTAGTGAAACATCAGAGGATTTCTTTCTGACCTGAGAATTGATATGGCACGGTTTGGATAGCAAATTGCCTTCTTTGTAGAATTCCGTGTTTTTAAGTTTAAAGATAAACCTTCTGCTTTTCCTAGTTGAAACATAACTGACAGATAAAGCTGTTGCTTGCCAAATTTTGCTTTGAGGACAGCCTCTAATCCCCCATTTAAGACTGCCAAATAAAACACTCCTCTTGGCAGCAACCTCTGCAACCAAAACATCAACTTCTGTTTTGGTAAATTTCTACTTCTTGGATCCTCTGCTAAAGTTTGGTTTGTAAAGTATGCAAATGTTCCTGTGCCAATCATTCCTCTTTATAGACCTAGAGTTACCAGAACTTTGGGTGTGTCATATGTGAATGACCAGTTCGTCCCATGTGGCTCTCATTCCACGACTTCCTCTGATTTCTCAATCTACAAGGTAATTTGCGCCCGTTTTGATGACTTGAGACGGCTTCATGAATCAAACATGGCAAGTGTCTTGGGACCATTTCGACTGTAAATTGTGCTCTTAATGAATGAGGACCAGTGAGAGCACAATTTAGCATGCAATTTCTTGCCTCGTCGGTACTTCACAATAATGTTTGTGGTACCCAGAAAGAGGGGCAGAGTGGGAACTCTTGCTTTCACCTTCCCCGTATGGGACTTTGTCCATTGAGCCATTGGGATACCTAACTTGCTGTGCTTTAAATCTTCTTAATGATGATATAAGTGAGACAGAATGGGCATGAAACTTTGCCCATTTGTTAATTTTCTTAGGAACAAGAAAAATAAATCATGTGGCTGTGGTGATGCCCTTCAAAATTTAAAACAAAGTTGCTGGGGAGAGAAACAATATGGAACATGTGTTTTCCTCCTGATTGACGCTCTGATTTTACACAGAGAAAAAAATTACTTTCCTCCAACATGAGTGCTCTTGTCTTACTATGCATATTCTATTCAGGGTACAAGTGGCAGCACTTTCTTCCCTACTTGTCGTGTTTATTTCGCCCATAGGTTTTTGGGGTCTTGCTGATTGGTGGAGACGGGTTGTGTTGCGGCTCATCATCGCTCACTTTTTCCTCTCCTTATTATGCTGCCGGGGGAACTGCATGTTTCCAAGGGCAGACGGCCACCGGAGCTCTCAACCCAACAGTTAGCAGCACTCTGGCTGTGCCGAGACGTATGTGGTGAACAGCATGGTTCATTCTACACAATATATTTTATTTGAGCGGCTTGTTTCACAGATATGGACCTGTTCTGGTGTCCTTGTATTACAGTGTCCATGTGTACTTGTTTCTGAGCCAGTGTCACCAGGACAAGTCGTGCCACAGTTGCGCATGGTGATTGAAGTGTTTCCAATCTGATTCTGGTCTGAGTCACGTTAGTGTCCTTTTTCAGGAATGTGTGTGTGTGTGTGTGTGTGTGTGTGTGTGTGTGTGTGTCTCATAAGACAAATTACCTCAAAGGTATGGTCATATCATATGATCACACAACCGATTCCTCCTAATGAGATAATAAAGATGACCCTGACCTTGATTTAAAGAAGTTTGGTGAACTGGGTCTTGAAGTCCACATGCAGGGGGAACACAGGTATCAGCGGAACACCGGCGACTGTAGCGTGATGCAGTAAAGCTGACAGAGAAGAAGCTGTAAGTTTGGTGGTGACGGTGATTCATTGGGCTGTTGACCTTCCTCTAAGGGAGATGATGAACAACCCGGTACCAGACCTGGGCTCTGGGCTCCCTCTCAGCTGTCTGCAGCGTCACCTTCAGCTCACATTCAATCACTCTGGCAGCCATCGGCTGATAAATACCCACCATATGGCTACCTTCCTCACCTCTCGCTCCATCCAGCACAACAAACAACAAAATGTCACCGCTGCTGCAATGGTGCCACCTAGCCCTCCCATACCCAGACCACAGACAACCCCAATCCCATCCGTCCCAGTTTGCCCCCCGTGGCCCATAATGGCCTGTATTACTGCAGCTAATGGAAGAGATGAGGGACAAATTGGTGCTCTGCTGCCCTCGCTGAAGTACATCAGTTTGAAAATGTTATATTAGTGCTTTTTGTTGTTGTTTTTAAGGAGAGCTTTGAAATAAAAGTTTCATCCAGCTGCCTCTGTGTTTTTACCTGTAATGCTCAGTATTTTATGCATGAGTTTTTATTCCACCACCCACAAAGGAAGAGCTTTGAGTTGCCCCGAAAAACCTCAGAAACCAGTAACCCAGAGTCATACTAAACTGTTTGTCTTGTCGAGACATGCATCCGAGAAGGCCCCGGGTCTTTACCTTTGAAAGATGGCTATATTTCTTTGTCTATTACAAAAGATGTCAGTGTTGACCTGCAGAGGCTTTCTCAAACACCTTGTAGAACATAGTGGGGACTCTGCTCCTGGCATGTCTAGGGAGAAAAAAAAAGCAGAGGCAATTATTGTGACTCCTGATGTATTTCTGGCCAGCCATAGGGATGTCGCCCGGGCAGAAGCTGGCTCTGGGGCTCCCTGAAAAATTCATCAGCACACACCTCATGTTTAAACTACAACATTATTTCAAGTGACAGCCAAAGCTGCACAGCGAAAGCTGATGATGAGCAATTCAGAGAGATATACCAACAAATTGAAGGTTGGCATGCAGGATAGCAATGCATCCTAAATTTTATTGGGGAAGCCTTGATTGACTGATTTGCATTCCTAATGTCCATCTTTAAAAAATGGCTTCAATTTCTGAACTGTGGTCAACATGACTTGAGCAGAATGTTGTGTTGCTAATATAATGAGACCACCCCATGAGCAATTAGGTTCTTAGGTTTCCCTGGAAACACCCATTAATTATGATGGCCTTGTATGAATGAGCACACTATTAGCCAATACCATGTCACATTTTAATGTTGCTATTTAAATGCAAATTCTGACTTAATGACCCCAATTGAATTGCAATGAATAGTTTCAATTTCAAATTTTTTTTAAATGTCTTTGATGTGCCTTTGAAGCATTGTATGAGCTCCAGTATTGCATCATGGCGACTCATCTGAAGGCAGGAAAAAAAAGTAGCTTTGTGTATTCCTGAGAAAATGCCTCCAATCTGTTATTATGCATACAAAATAGCTCGCTGTCGTAAATACAAATGCTCCTTTTGTGATTTGATTATGGAGTTCATTCCGTGTAATAATCCCACCACATTGTTTTAACTGCACTACATGTTAATGTGCTGCAACGCAGGAAGATAGAGCGTCAAGGTGATCGTGTTATGATACTCTCCCCCGGTACAGTAATATCAATAATTACACTCAGCATAAAGGTAAAAGACACTTTAAAAAACTGTACATTTACCCTGGCCTCAGAGAAACTCATTACCTCTCCTATGCCCAGCATCATGGTGGGTCCCCTCGCGTGCTGTTGAGCACATGCCTCAGTTGTAACCTTGGCCAATCCTTCAGTCCCTGCAGGGCTAATGCCGGTCAGAGTGGGTTGTAATACGACTAATCAGACGCTTTAACTTTTATGTAAATTGCCCGGGCTTATGAATCTTTAAAGAGGTGATGTCAAAGACAAAAGGGGGTGGGGATGAGGGTAGGTGACTGAATACTGAACTGTCAGAGATGTGGGCTCTAAACCTGATTACCTGTGGTCGCTGTTGAAAGATGCTCCCTCACACACAACTAAGCTCACTTAGTTCTTGTAATTAGCTATGACTCTGTCAAAACCGCCCGTAGACATGACTTGGAAAATTTGTTTCGATTTTTACATAAATGTGACAGGGTCATGAGGAATTTAGAATTTACACATTAAACAGCTTCTCTGACGATGAAGCATTTCACACTTCCTGTTGTGTTTAATGACCCGTTTCAGGTAAGGGAACAGGGCAGTTGTTGTGGCTGCAGGTGAGATGAAGCAACATCCAATGAGCACACACAGATTACCAGTGTTGCTCAACAGAGCCACCCCTAATTACTGACCTGCATTCTATGCTACCTAGGGCTCACACACACACACACATGCACAAACACAAACACACACTTGTGTTGCTGCAGCAGAGGGATTCATGATTCAGGTCAACAGAAGGCCTTGGGCATACAAACCAAACCCTTCCTGTCTTTCACAACTTTATTTGTGTGAGGAATAATGACACAGATGTACAACTAGGCTGTCGTGCTTCATAAGTTTGGGCTGAATTGTTAGCCTGAAGAAATGGTGCACATTGAATAATCAGAGCATAATCTCTTTGTCAAGTACAATAAACAGATAAGAATTTGTCTTGGTGGCGGTTAAATATCTGACAGCTTAAATAATCACAGTACATATTGACATATCATCAGTCGGCGATTTGAGGGGGGATGAGGTAGGGATGCCATCCCCGTTGTTTAGCAAAATGACCAAAATGCATCCCCCTTGTTAACCTGCCATCCCCCCTCTCCATCCGAGAGAGTACAGGGGCAGAGGGGTTGTTGTTGTTGAATATGTTAGGTGTCGTACACACAGAGGACGTGTCTGAATTTCATCGCACTATTTTTGAATTGTTTCCCAATGTGGACATACGTCAGAGGGAGGTCTTTTTACCTCGCCTAGCTTCTCGCTGTTTTTCAACGCAGGGCGCTGCTGTTGCTCGCTGTTTTTGGATGCCGTTTAAAGTTGAAATCTGTTCAACTTTTGCACTCATCAATGTCAATTTTACCACAAGTGACCACTCACAAGAGAGAGGGGGCGGGACAAATATTGATAAACATCTGCTGTTGCTAAGAAGCTGGCTGCAATCTCACGTGTTGTTGTAGGAACGGTGAAACGCCATCTTTTTTCTCCTCACTTTTAAATGACGTCGTGTCCCAACTACAGTCGTGTCGTGACTTTTTTTTTCATGCAAGCACATCCTCTGTATGTGTGGCCCCTAACTATGCTGTGTATTGATACATCAACGGCGCTGTCCGTGGTGCTGAGTATTTCTATGATCATTCAGTTGCGTCTGTACTGCTGAAAATACACCCCCAAGATTCAATGGACCATTCCCCCTGTTTAAGATTAACAAATCACCCACTGCATATCATACAACAGGACCTCATGTACAGTGTAATTAGACAGTGCAAGACATATTTTTAGATAGCAGAGGGCCCAAGCACACTCAAAATTTGAAATTTGCATGCTCGCTCAATTTGAAATGTTTTGAATTTGTGAACCATGGGGTGTGTCTTTTTCTTGGCTGTGTCCAAAGGATGTTGCTACAGTGAAACGTGTGAATTCAACGGCATGCGCATCAATGCAGTAGTATAAAAGCTTCAATGTGACCGCTGTTGTTTATATTTGCACTTTATGTTTGTATTACATCTGAGCAAAATGTGCTTGAGTCTAATGTTCAAATAGGGATGGTTTGAAGTCGTATAATAAAGTGATGTGATAGTTGGGTGTGTAATAAGGACACTCCTAAGCACCTAGAATGGGAAATCATTTTGCCCTAGAGGAGGAATAGCCAGTAAAACAAATCTAAAATCAATTCTCAATTCTCTCCATGTCAAGCGATATTCACTTTGGCTATCTTGGGATCTCAGCATGGAGAATGACTCAAGTGGCCAATATCAGATCCCATAAATGATAACACTTTTGCATCAGGGGACCTTGGCAAGGAGCGGGAATTTTCCTTTAAAAATGAAAATTAATTAGGAGTTAATGGTTTAGAGCTGCATTAAAGGCGACACTGTTTTGAATCGCTAAGTGTTCTCAGCATCCCTGATTAAAAACGCAGTCGCTTTGTTTTCCATCAGGGCCGTTCATAGCCATCAGACAATGCAAACATAGTTATAGTGTTCAGTTTATTTTGTCATTTTATGATTAGCTGGGACACTCGCTTGTTTTTGGCACTGTGGAGAAAAAGGGAAAGTGGCTTTTATTTCACTGCCTTAATGTCTTGGCCATTTATGACTTCTCTCTCCTCGGGGGGAGCATGGATTTCACTGAAGATAAACACACTCGTGTTATTTTTCATCAAATGATGTGTACTTTTCTCATCCTGAGAACTCTCCATCATGACTCCCAAGGAATCCATATAAAAATTGAATACAGGGGTCACAACATGGACCGCAGCCAGCTTGGTGTCCGATGTCCCCTTCTGTCTTTCCCTGACTTATTCTTGGGTTTTGTAATTGGGGCATGATTGGATTAAGAGAAGAAATGGCGAGGATAGAGGATGTTGTGCAACTGAATATAATCCACTATTAGACCTATTGTCTCTGCAGCGCCTTGGATCCTTGCAAATTTATTTTGCATTTAAAGTGCTGTGTCTAGTGGTTACTAGACATCCTTGAATAATTGTTTTCTCGCCTTGACATGCAGGGTGCCTGTTTTTTTTTTACTTGCCTCATTGTAAAGTAATTACATATTTGGTCATGCATACTGTACATTTCCATTTATCTGGTCCTCTCATTATATTAACAGAAAAATGAGGCCACTACAAATGCTAGAATCTCTGTCTATGACTTGCAAGCAAGAATAAAGAATATTTTTGCTGTGAATTTTAGGAATTAATAGATTCAGAAAGTGACAGTAGCAGTTTGGTAGCCATTAGTCCAACTTAAATTGAACAGATTTTTTTTCTCTCTATTATTGCAATTTGTGTGAAATTGGAGCTGCTTGTGAATGTGCTGACTCAGTGTCATTAGAGAGAACTTTTTTTTCCTCCCCTTGTTAAAACACATGGATTAAAAACTGTTCCTGAAGTGAGTACAAACACCTTCTAAAAGCCGCGGCAGAAACTAGATGACATCCACTCTTTTCCCAGACTTTTACAGAAGTCTTAGGTTAGCGCGGAAGAGTGAAGTGGAAGCGAGAGAGAATCTGAAGACGAAGGCATATCTGTCTGTTTCAAAAAAGACCGGCTTTCCATGTTGGAGAAACTCTGGTTGATCTTGCAGAACAAAGGCAGTATGAAAATAACTGTGCTTCTGGCACTCTGCTCCAATTTAACTTATTTTAAGAAATCAGCAGAACACAGGAGAGGCCAGTGCGACTCTTTTCGCACGACGCAATTACGCTCTTTATCAAAGCAGAATCGAAGGTCAGATGTTTTCTTGCCCGCTGTTTGATTTTTTTTCCGCACACCCACAATGACACTCCTGACTGGTGAAATAGCCCCCTGTCAAAACCCATTGACTCAGTGCAAATGAATTCCCTTCTCTTTCCTTTTCAGTTGAATGAAAGTTTGAAGGCAAAATGAGGCGCTTGCCAATTTAGACTGCACTCTTTGTGGAAAAGGGAGCTCATTCGTATGAAAATGAATTACAGTGGAGATTGTTTGATTTTAACACACTCCTGTGGGAATGCACATAACCTGAACAAATACAGTGATATATGAGCTAACTTAATCAGAAGTAATGAAGAAATGCCCGATAAGATTTTATGCCTGGGGGGACACAGGCATTGTATAAAGGCCTTTCCCATACTCCAATTGTAGGATTCAAAATAAATAAATAAATAAATAAAGAACTATGCTCTAACTACATTATTGTTTAATAAGATTTTATCAAAATAGTGTTATGGAAAGTTTTCTGCAGGCCTACCCACAGCACAAAAGTTATTTTAGTGTTTTCTGTTCATGCAAGAAATCACCCTTGGATACTCTCACTCATGTTTAAGTCAAACCGACTGAAATGCATCAGCTCGCTGCATTTCAGCAAATATTTTGAGATGAGGCGACATAAAGGACTTTTTTGGTGTATTTGCTCTCTCTGAGCCTCGACTGCTGGATCTCTGCATCAGTTAGTGATCTCCTCCAGTCCCCACGATCACTTTAAACAACCCTGAGAGAACAGGCATGAACTTGTCGCATGTATTGCGTGTATGTTCAGCACCAGAGATGGCGATAACGAGCGGACAAAAAAGTAAGCAACTCGCCGATTATTCCAAACACAGCGTGTTTTGCGGCTGCTTTGCATTCTGGTCTATTGAGGCTTCTGTCGGCGCAGAAATTGGCATCTCTGCTTCTGAACATCTGTTCACCACAAATGTATAGACAGCATGCTTACCATATCATTAAGTTTAATTCATGTGTGGCAGTAATTTTGTTTATGTCTTTTTTTAGTGCTGCACACCATGTCATATAGGGCTGGAAGCAAGTAATTACATTCACTCTTATTATTGTAATTGATAAACTTCTTGTGTGCCTGTATTTTTTTGAGTCTTTTTGGAAGTCAGAAAGCTTTCTTAAAGGAAGATTCAACTGTAACACATTAACACTGTTTAAACACAAATATGCCCGTTTTTACCTTGTGGCTGTGGGGCTGTTTGGGTGTTTTTTAGTTTAATTTCCTTACTCCAGAATTATGATGACATGACTCTGAGGAAGGAGAATCTAAAGGTGGGACGGAGGGGAAGGTGGGGGCGGGAACTCAGAACTCGGTGCTCAGCTGTGATTGGTGCTCTTCAACAAGCACGTTCACCAACA